>CM025851.1:31702808-31713516 GCA_003952965.2 Morella rubra
CTCGAATAAATTCAAGTGTCGTCGCTACCACAATTCCAATTTTTGCTTCGGGCGTGTGGTGGTGGACAAGACAAATTTTGATGCAGGAGTTGTCATATGCTTGGAAAAGTGAGATGGAAGTTTAGTAATTAAGAATTTCACCACCTACCATTAATTTTCTCATAATATGAAGCATCACTTTTTGAATTTTTTTTTTGTCAAAGCTTCGACACTTTTTGACCACGATACTGTTATCTTTTAGAATGCAAAACATAAGTCTAATATACATATACTAATCTGTTCATTTTTTCTCAAATCTTTAAAAATGGAAAGTCCAATAGGGGTATATCGGTTGGACAGCATAAAAATTCTGATATAACCAAGATACATCCTGACTATAGGTTATTGAAAATAAACTTATAATATGGTCAAGGGGAGAAACAGGATGTGAGGCAAAGTCCACATAGCGAGCGACAATGAAGGACTATTATTCCTTCATTGGATTTAAGGGGAAGAAAACTAGGGATGAATAGTGTTTTAGAACTCATTCTCAAAATTCCGATCAATCATGCACTCATATGATAATGGCAATAGAGTAAACTTACTAATTTATGGCAATTTTCTCATTTTATTCCTAAACATAACAAAGCGTATATCGTCTGGCTCTATAGCACAAAACTAGTTCTCACTATGTTTGACTTCTCCTATGACTTCATATGAGTCTTTAATTCTTTATAAGATACTTGTTTGAAAGGTATGAATTCTGCCATGAGATGATTGGTATTCGAATTGTGTCTCTCGATTGGCATTAGACTTCTTCTCGTGCACCAAATTATTGGGCTTCTTGTGTAATAGTCGATTTGGGGAAATTATGCAAGTTTCATGAGGATCCAGGAAAGAGAATCCGGAGTCATTAAAATAAGGAGTTTCATACCGATCCATACTGAGGCACTTGTGTTATGCACATTTTTTTCATTTTATCACACGCATATATAGTAAAACTAACCTGTTCCCTTTAAAATCAATTGTTAGAAAACTTCATAATTGAAGGTATGCTAAGTGTGGATAAATATGATGCAGTGAGTCTGGCTTAACAGAATAGAAAATTTCTGACAATTTTTAGCAAAATTTATATGAAACGCTCAAGGAGCATTGTAACCAATAATTATAATACAAGAGTCTTCTCTCGTTGTACCTGTTACTGGTTGAGAAACCACTCAACTATTTGTATCCATGATACAATATTTTCTTAGCGATAGGTACAGAAGTACTCGTTATCATCATATTTAAGAAACGACATTTAGATTTGCCTTTGCCGAGTCAGGCTTATTAACCCACAGGGGCAAAATCTCTTTTCTTAACATACTTGGTCATCCTCCAGCTCTATCGTCGATTTGATACTTGTATCAGTAACATTTCAGAATATCTCTTCACGTCCAAACAATAAAGTGCGAGAGTACACGCAAAATACTTCATTTGGATCCCACAAACATATTTCAGTCATTGGCCACAGGTATATCTTTTATTCTTGTATTGCGAAACTGCGCTGTCGCCTCTTAGAGATCCACATAGATTTTACATTGTGGCCAGTCCTCTATTAATATTGGCAACGTTCACAATGCATTCTCATTCAGAGCGCATACCCGTATGTCAATGTTACACATTGATTACACGGAGGGGGTCAATTATGTCAAGATGCCCTCACGAACATAAAAAAGGACACTTTCTGCCATACGCAAAATAAATTTATGTTGGTTTCTTAGAATTTGAAGATTCATTTTGAATATGAAGGAACATGATTGAGTGTATAAAAAACGAGGATTTATAGAAAAGCGTAAATTGTGAAAACTATTTAATGCTTAACTCCACATTCTCATCGCACAAGTATGCAAACCTGCCATAATAAGAAAATTAGTAAGACAAGGTAATGATTCTGGAAAGGTTGTGACACAAATCTTGGGCTTCTTACAAAAATATAAGAGAGTCCTACAAACAATAACGTTGGTACAAATTAACCATCCAAGAAAACTTTAGTGCTAGCTATTTGTAAAAGTTTAGTGCTATAGCTGAATCGCGGTGATTTGAATGCTCAATATTCAGACAACACATCCAAAAGAGCTTGTCAGATTTGATCTGAAGGCTTAGAGCCGAAAACCCATTAAAGAGGTGGTAGAACAATATCATATTCAGCTGTATTTATGTGTTATTGCAGTCGCTCACAGACCCAAAAGTACCCAGACAATACTTCTAGTCTCGAATAACCCATTATTAGCGTTATTCCGACGTTCCACCTTTCCAAATAAAATCCCAAACTTCTAATCTACTAGAAAATCGGGGAAAAAAGAACAAGATCAGTGAAGGAAAGGAACACAAGATTGGAAAAAAGTTATCTAAAGAAGGCCAGTGTGGGATTCTTGAAGAATGGGAATTATTATGTGGGCCAAAATTTCCTCATATTAGTTCGGCTCCAAAAGCAGGATATTATGGGATAAGAGAAAGGGTATTGAAGAATAATTGATTATTGTACTGACATAGATGGAAAGGAGCGGAGACAAAAAATTTAATAAAGTAATGACACAGACTATCAACATTTGCCAAAAACAAGAATTCATTACTGAAAACGACACAAAAGGGATGGTATGTCTTTGGGAGAGACTAATGTTCTACTTATAAACTTTTCGCAGAATCCGAGTAATTCATGATTTTAATTCTTGTGTAGAATCGTGTGATATTACATTTTTGTTACGTATGATTCCATTTTTACAAAGAGAGATATATTTCTCTGAGCATGCAATATTTGATCACAACAATTCTACTACTTTGATTGTGAGACAACGCATAAACTACATAAATTACTCAGAATGTCATTTGGAGTATTTGTTGCTGCAGTCCGAATTGCAATATAAGAGTTTGATTAAAGATGATGAATATCTTTTTCGAAGACAAGACAATTTCTCCAATAAACGTCTATATGCAATATCTTTTCACAAAAATTCAGAGACTATTTGCAAGATTACTCTATTTGTATTTTCTTATCAAGCAAATAGGATAATACAAAAAAATATATATTTAGAGCAAGAATTATCAACGAATTTTAAGGAGTTAGAGTTGTGGTTTATGAACCATATAAATTCATGGGATCAGATTATAGAGGTGGAATTTCAATATACAATACATTATGATTATCGGAGGCAGCAATGTAATTATTTCATATCAACATAGTTAGTAATGTTTAGGGAACGTGGGTAACATTGGTAGAAAGAATCTGGGTATGCAAGTAATGAGTAATTGGTGGCAGTGGTGACAATTCTCAAATTGCTGCAATAGAGTCATTTATGAAGGGGTGAGATTTTCAGCAATTGTCAGTAATGACACATGTTACAACAAATTAGACAAAGAAGATAATGGAGTGGCATTGAAAACAAATATTAACATTCTGATAACTCATAATGGCCAATCTGTAATACAAAGACATAAAATTGAAAACAAAACTGACAAAATTTTTAAGATTTCTTTTAAAGTGAGAATATGAAATAGTTTATCACTGAAACCATACGTGCGGTCATCTATAATATTTCTCTATCACCTAAAATATCAAATAAAATTCTGGTTTCAGCAACCGAATTTAAATTCATTATCAGATATAATGTAATTGGTATACATAACCACTTCTAGATTTTCTCTATGCTAATATGTGTAACAAAGAAAATTCGAAAATTATGCAAATATAATAGTAGTTAAATAGGTTTTGTAGAGTTTGAAAAGACTCAGAAGAATTAAACAAGAAAATATGATATTGAGTGTACAGGATTTCTATATAACCGAAGATAAAGTTTATTCAATCTCAAACTCTAACTACTACAAATTTTGCCTCCGCTCGAAGACTCGTTGATGAATTTAGCCCTGGAAATCAAAATAATGTTCATAACTTTTTTTCTCGCAACTTTCTCAGATTAATAATTATACCTGTATTCATGTAGATATTACATCGCTAATTACAAAACTTAAAATAATGCCACTGATTCAAGTACTGACACCAATATCTTCTGAATAATTGAAGAGATTGTGAATCGCTTGCACGGAACGAGTGATCTAAAACCTCCTATACTCAACACTGAGATGATTAGTTAAAATGCACCTTTTATCTTGACAGTTGTATATAGATTCTCAAATGTAAATGTACAAAAGAGGAGGTAAGATTATTGTGGACAGTAGGGGTAATGTCAGCTATAGAGGAGACAGCAGTATTCATAATTATAAAGCAAAGGACAATATTCCGTTAGATTAACAATATTGGTGACGAGTGGGCTGTTTGAACAAAGATAAGAACGCTGAAAAAAACATAGTTGAACCACCGGAGGAGCAGGGAGTAGTGGGTAAGAGGTGATACTTTGGAACGCAGAGATTGAGGGGAGGTAAGCTGTGTGTTTGGTTGAGTGGGAGAGGAGAGTGGATGTGGTGTTTTAGGACGACTTGGCCAGGACGAACTGTGTTTGGAGTGAGATGAGCGGTTTTGGTTCTATTTAATTTAATATGTATATAATCAAGGACTCAGAATTTCGCTTTCAATTCCGCTGAGAACTCGTTATTGTCATGAGGATCATATTTAACATGTAGGGAGGAATTGATCCCCTCTTACTGGCAGTGCGACTGCGCTGCGCGGTTCATTGGTGGAGAAAGAAGTAGAGTAGGAATGAGGGGGGGTGCATGAAATTCTGTTGCGCGGAAGGCAGCACTTGGTTGGAACAGCGGGGCTCATGATATGAATACATAATAACAGAAGAATGGGAGCAGGACGGTAGTGGTTTTTTTAAAAAATTTTGTGCGTATGTTGAGCAGTTGATGGTTCATTTGTTTGTGAGTCCGATGCTTCATTTGAGAGGTTATGTGTATGGTAGAGATATACTGTGTGTCTTGAGTTATGTTTTTGGCGTGTAGTAGGGCGCTAGTTTGAGATACTGTGGTCCTTCAATATGCTTGACGCAATTTTTTTTGTTGGTAAGAGAAGGTCGTGATAAATATGAGAGCAATGATTTTGGTTTTTAGTTACTTAGATTTGTTGTTTGGTTTTTAACTTTTATTTTATTGTCATATTTTCTTTATATATTGGCTTTTAAGGGGGCGCGGGAAGAAAGGAAGGACAGAGAAAAAAGGGGGGGCGCGGGATTGGGCCAAGTAAATTTGGCCCTAAAGCGGTTTTTTACAACTTAAGCCTATAGCGGCGGGTCAGTGACCGCCGGCATATAGATTAGTCGTGGTGTTAATCATAGCGGGGTCAATGACGCGCTATAGAAACCGCTGCCATATAATAGCGGCGGTGCGCGCTATATTGCTACTTTGGTCTATAGCGGCGGTTTTTGACCGCCGCTATAGAGACCGCCGCTATAGTATATTTTCTTCGGTTTTGATAAACCGCCGGTATATAGGGCATATAGCGGCGGTTTTGGTGACGCCGCTAAAAAGACCGCCGTGTAGACCTGTTTTTTTGTAGTGAACTTGAGATAGAACTAAATGCATGCTATGCTTAATTTACCACATGTTGTAGCTAAATAGAGCAAGTTTCTAGTTATGGATAATCCCTCCCTTCTCCCTCTCGGACCAATATCCTCTTTAATTTCATGTCCAAAATAAATATTGATCTAAATTCAAATTTTGAGAGAAATAGACACAACAAGTGTGAGATTTAAAACATTAAATATTGTCCATATTCATGGTTTGACAATGTGGATCCTATCACATGCATTGCATGCTATGTGATTCTCTTTTCACAATTAGATGTTCAGTTCGACCCTAAATTTTTCATTCTCTCTTTATCAATATTATTATTTTGTCATAGTTATGGATGGAAGCTTGATGGGGGAGTAATTTTTCATTACTACAAAAGTTCATAGTTAAAGGCCCAAAATAGTAAGGCAGGAATCAACCCATCTAACGTGGTACGCGCCCCTCAGTTATTGGAGGTTCATAAAAAAGTTTGACATTCATGCTTTATCAGGTAAAGAAAATTTACGTAAGAAACTATGATTATTCTCTATTATTCATTAACTGAACTGACGGACGAGAAAGTAAAAGGAAGAAAGAAAGAGGTAGTTGACTCAAGCTGTTCTAGAGTAGACCAACTTTGACAATGCCGACCATTGGTAAAAAGTGGATGGGATGAAAAAGGTCCAGAGGGAGATGAGGCTCGGAGAAAATGGGGCTAAGCCCAAGAAGTCCCCAGGCCTAGATGGCAAAGCGAGGAAGATAACTAGAGGAGGTATGTGTAAAAAACGCTAAGCTTCTCTCTCATTAATTATCAAACTAGAGAAAAAAAAAAAAAAAAAAGAAGAAGAAGAGAGGATTTGAGAAACAATAACAATTGATAATGACATCGAAGAAATCTCCCTACGAGAAGAACTTTGAGTTCTAGCATATTATTTTACTTGTAGGAGAAATGAAAGAGAGTTTAAGCCTTTCAATCTATCCCAAATGCTGGACTTCTAGTAGACGTTGTGACTGGACCGGTTTAAAATGACTCCATCAAAGCTTAATAAATATAAAAGCTACGATGAAAACAAAAAAATAGGTGACTTTCGGTGAAAATTAACACGCACATACTAAAACTATAAATTCATGGCATAGTTATATAGAAAAAATCTAAGATATTCTCATCAACGTTGTAAGATATTAATTCACATTAAAAAAAAGGAGGGAAACGATGGAAAATTACATCCCATTCTATACTCCATGATTTAATATTGGAACTCCAAAGGACCAACAAGAAAAGTTGCAAGATTTCGATTTATTTATTTATTTTCTAAAAGGTTGGATTTTAATATCCTGGAGTAGTATATCAACCTCATGCCCTTTAAACTTGTTTGTTTTTACAACACGACCTAAAGGCATTTTATTTATCAAAACTAACTACAGGCAGAGGGCACTTCCGTCACAATGATTTCTGCTTATGACATAGCAACATAGCTGGATTGGTCAGTTTTAGAAGGCAAAGCATATCTTTATCACAATGGTGATGAGTTCCCAAAAAAAAAAAATCCTGAAAAAGTTGTCTCCATTACGAAGTTTGCACAAAAAAGTCATGAAGGGCAATAATTTTAACAAGGAAATAAAGTTGGGCTTTCCTGCCTTGCCGTGCCACCCATGGAATTATTGTAATTTGTTAGTAGCAGAGATCCGAGTTGACGGAAACTTCCTATTAATAAAATAGTCCAATAAATTTTTCTTGGAAAATCCTAATTTTGTCTTTGTCCGACTCCGAGTCCGAGGGAAGAAAAACCAGAAACTACCAAAACTCGATCCTTCTGAAAAAAAAACCCCCAAAACTCGATCCTCCTCTTTGGGCCCGGTCTAATCAGCTGCCAAACACGGCCTTAGACGCTTAAGAAACCGAAGCTTACTGGGACGGACGCGAAACACTGCCGTTTAAAGGAATTTTTGGGAGACATCTACCAACACGGGAAATGGACGTCGAAGGAAAAGCCATGTACTATAATTGCTTTTTCTCACTTTCCCCGCCCAAATATCTGACACAGTAGTCTGAGCTATTGAAGGAATCTGAGCCATTGAATTTAAGTCGCATTACGCTTCCCGGTGGTTTTGTTCGTTGCTTCGCCACCTTTCTCTGCCTTTTCTCTCGCCTCGCGCCTATTTTGCCTGTAATTCTATCTTTCGCCTTTGTACCGCCGGAGTGTTCGACGAAATGCCTGAGCCATGCTGTCCCTCACAACCTCGTCTACTCACCTCCTCGTCTCCTCCACCTCGCCCCCGCATTTGAGCCCTCTCTGTCTCTCTGCCCCCTCCGCTCTCTTCGTTACCTATTCGAGAACGAGAGGAAGAAGAAGGGAAATAACAGAGAAACAGTTTGTGCCTTTGAGTTCTGTTGCGGAGAAGGAGAGCGGTGGCTCTGTGAGAGGTTTTCCGAGGCGTTTGTGTGGCGGTGGTTGTTCTGGGTTTGTGAGGAGGAGTGCCAACTGGGATAGCGAGGGCGATTTTGCTTTGGAGGCGGAAATATTGGAGTTCATGAAAGAATCAAGGAATCCGGAGGCGTTTCCGAGAAAGAAAGAGCTGGTTGAAGCTGGGAGGATGGATTTGGTGGAAGCTATCGCGAAGAGAGGTGGTTGGCTCTCGTTGGGTTGGGATTTGAATGACGAGGAGGAGGAAGAGAAGGTCCAGGAAAATGTTGCCGCTAGGGATTCGGATCCTTCCTCAACGGACAAAGAATGTGGCATTGTTTTTGATTCGGTGGCCAACGGAATTCGCAGCTCTGAGATGGTTTCTTGTCTTTCGGAAAATTTTTCTCAGTTAGCCTCCTCGTCCGGTAGATCACTGTGAGGATTCTTTATTTCGCTTTCTTTTTATGTGTTAGTGCATTATGACTTGTTTTCTGGTCCTTTGCTGTATTTGTAGCATATCATTGGAAAATGAAAGAGTTTTGGAAACTCAGAGCAGTCATGACTCATGTTATTCGCAACATGTTATATTATAAGATTCCAAATCTTTCGATTTTTATCTACCCTTGATTATGTTGAAACCAAAACAAACATATCATTTCTGGGGCGGGTGATTTGACTTATGATATTTGCATAGGGAAACGGCAGAGGAGTATGAGTCTGGGATTGAGGGTATATTGAATCGATTGGAGAAACAAAGGAATAGGACTTTTGGAATTAAATTGAAACAGAAAGGAAATGATATTCGCTTGGAAAGTGATCATGGTAAAGATGACTGGCATTCTGGAACTTCAATGGATACGGTATGTTGTTTTTGTCAATTTTTTGTTTGAAGTAGCTTTTCTGTTTACTTGAGTTTATATTTAATTTGAAAATGATGCACTGATCATATTGCTCGAATTTCCGATTTGCTCCTACACATTAAATATGCCAAGCATAGTTGCATCTCACTGGGAGGGAAATTGGGTTGATCTCATTTCGAGTTTTATACTTCCGAAAAGTAATAAAATTTGATATAAGAGTATAAGCAAAAATTCATGCAACTACATCTCTCTAGTGGTCTTTTTAAATATGTGCTATTGAGCCGTTTGTACCCTAGAAAGAGATGAATAACATTTAAGATCTCTGTTATTTGGGAGCCCCTGTCATCGCTGCCCTTTCTGGGAGATATTGCTAATTCTAGGTTTGACATTTGATTTCCTTTCCTTTGGTGTTTGAAATGATATGAATTGTTTTGTAAGCAAATCTTCTAAATCATAACATGTGGTGCGTGTTTCATTGCAAAAGACAGTTGCTGGACTGGAAAGTAGTAAACTGACTTCTGTAAGTTCCAATAAACACATTCACAATGATTTGGGGGGAAATCCTGGCAACGACAAAACCTTCTTTGACGTTGATGGTTTAAGAAACTCACTTAATCCAAACACGTGGAGAACTTGGAGCATCCAGAGGGCAGGCTTTTCTGATGCCAGTTTTGAAGGTGTTTTATTTTATGTAATCTTATTTTCATTTTCTCAGGGTACCAGTATCTGGTGGTTTCACTGTTTGACAGATTGAATTAACTTTCACCTTTTGTTAATACAATAACAGCGGCTGAAATTGCTACGATTGAAACAAGAACAGAAGGACCAATGGATGGTACAAGAGACGAGATACTGGAGGTAAGAGAGATTGTTGGTGAACCTTTAGTCGGTAGTAAAGATTTGAGCTCTTGTTCCGAAGAGATTGCTCACAATGGAATACGAGGTCGCCTTCAGCACCTGGAGTTGGAGCTTTCCTCTGTACTTCGCTCGTTAAGGTAAATGCTGATGAAGTTATCTCACAGAAGGTGGTGATACAATGCTTAAAAAGTTTTGAACCCCCCCCCCCTTGCCCCCCCCTCTCGCCTCCCTCCCCCCCTCTCCAAAACCAGAAAGAAAGAAAGAAAGAAAGAATCCAAAAACATCCATGGGATAGAAGTGGATTTTATTGATTTTGTTTGGCCAATCTCTCACCCAGAATATGAGAGGTTCATTGATTATGGACTGCAGAGTTATACATTAATTGGTGGTAATGAAATTGCATGGTAGAAAATTGTTTTATTGACTGTGTACAATGTTTTATCAGGTTTGATACAATGCATTTTTGTTTCTTTCGACAACGATATGAAGCTTTAGTTCTAGTGCAAGGAGCACTTTAACACTGCTACAGTGGTCACTACCAAACTAATCTTATTTTCTCAGTTTTAGAAGATTCAGCTGTGCATTTGCTCTCTTGAAAGCTTTCTCATACTGTGGATGTAGTTTGGACACTTCTTCGGGGCATTTTCAATTATCTTCTAAATTCTGCTTTATTTTTTGATAGGCTCATGAGAGCTCCTCCGATGAGTTGCAGAACCTATCTGATGCTTGGGAGTTCCAGGAAAATGAGATCATGAATGCCCAGGGCAGATTGCGGTCAATACGTGCAAAATTAGCTGTATTGGAGGGAAAGATGGCAATAGCCATAATGTATGCAGAAGTTAGTCATTTACAAAGATATATGCCACTAAGGTTCTCTCTTTTTGATAATGTTCCAATCTTATATACTTTTTTCAGTGATGCTCAGAAGATGGTGGAGGAGAAACAGAAGAGAATTGATGATGCTCGTATAGCTTTTCGACTTCTTCGTGCTACTTGCGTTGTTTGGCCCAGTTCAGCCTCCGAGGTGCTCTTGGCTGGTTCATTTGATGGTTGGGCGACCCAGGTTTGATCTTATCTTGTATTCAGCTCTTAGGTTCCATATATACGGCAGAAGCTTGTTCG
>CM025851.1:31713648-31791222 GCA_003952965.2 Morella rubra
GGGGGTGGGGGAAGAAGAAGGAGGAAGAAGAAAAGAGGGGGGGGGTGCGGGATGGGCAGCTAATTTGCCCTAAACGCGCGTTTCATTAAGTCTATAGCGGCGGTCGCTAAAAATGCCGCTAAAGGGTGTTTTTAGAGGCGTTTTGCAAAATATGCTGCTAAAGGGGGTCTATAGCTGCGGTCGTTTTAGCGGCGGTCAATGACCGCCGTTATATAAACCGCTGCCATAGGTTGCATATAGCGACGGTTATTGACTGCCGCTATATCAACCGCTGCTACTTTGGTCTATAGCGGCGGTTTTTGACCGCCGCTATAGAGACCGCCGCTATATGTATATTTTTCTGCTGCGGTTTTGATAAACCGCCGGTATATAGGGCATATAGCGGCGGTTTTGGTGACCGCCGCTAAAATGACTGCCGCTGTAGACCTGTTTTTTTTGTAGTGGAACTTGAGAGTAGAACTAAATGCATGCTATGCTTAATTTACCACATGTTGTAGCTAAATAGAGCAAGTTTCTAGTTATGGATAATCCCTCCCTTCTCCCTCTCGGACCAATATCCTCTTTAATTTCATGTCCAAAATAAATATTGATCTAAATTCAAATTTTGAGAGAAATAGACACAACAAGTGTGAGATTTAAAACATTAAATATTGTCCATATTCATGGTTTGACAATGTGGATCCTATCACATGCATTGCATGCTATGTGATTCTCTTTTCACAATTAGATGTTCAGTTCGACCCTAAATTTTTCATTCTCTCTTTATCAATATTATTATTTTGTCATAGTTATGGATGGAAGCTTGATGGGGGAGTAATTTTTCATTACTACAAAAGTTCATAGTTAAAGGCCCAAAATAGTAAGGCAGGAATCAACCCATCTAACGTGGTACGCGCCCCTCAGTTATTGGAGGTTCATAAAAAAGTTTGACATTCATGCTTTATCAGGTAAAGAAAATTTACGTAAGAAACTATGATTATTCTCTATTATTCATTAACTGAACTGACGGACGAGAAAGTAAAAGGAAAAAAGAAAGACGTAGTTGACTCAAGCTGTTCTAGAGTAGACCAACTTTGACAATGCCGACCATTGGTAAAAAGTGGATGGGATGAAAAAGGTCCAGAGGGAGATGAGGCTCGGAGAAAATGGGGCTAAGGCCCAAGAAGTCCCCAGGCCTAGATGGCAAAGCGAGGAAGATAACTAGAGGAGGTATGTGTAAAAAACGCTAAGCTTCTCTCTCATTAATTATCAAACTAGAGAAAAAAAAAAAAAAAAAAAGAAGAAGAAGAAGGATTTGAGAAACAATAACAATTGATAATGACATCGAAGAAATCTCCCTACGAGAAGAACTTTGAGTTCTAGCATATTATTTTACTTGTAGGAGAAATGAAAGAGAGTTTAAGCCTTTCAATCTATCCCAAATGCTGGACTTCTAGTAGACGTTGTGACTGGACCGGTTTTAAAATGACTCCATCAAAGCTTAATAAATATAAAAGCTACGATGAAAACAAAAAAATAGGTGACTTTCGGTGAAAATTAACACGCACATACTAAAACTATAAATTCATGGCATAGTTATATAGAAAAAATCTAAGATATTCTCATCAACGTTGTAAGATATTAATTCACATTAAAAAAAAGGAGGGAAACGATGGAAAATTACATCCCATTCTATACTCCATGAATTTAATATTGGAACTCCAAAGGACCAACAAGAAAAGTTGCAAGATTTCGATTTATTTATTTATTTTCTAAAAGGTTGGATTTTAATATCCTGGAGTAGTATATCAACCTCATGCCCTTTAAACTTGTTTGTTTTTACAACACGACCTAAAGGCATTTTATTTATCAAAACTAACTACAGGCAGAGGGCACTTCCGTCACAATGATTTCTGCTTATGACATAGCAACATAGCTGGATTGGTCAGTTTTAGAAGGCAAAGCATATCTTTATCACAATGGTGATGATTCCCAAAAAAAAAAAAAAAATCCTGAAAAAGTTGTCTCCATTACGAAGTTTGCACAAAAAAGTCATGAAGGGCAATAATTTTAACAAGGAAATAAAGTTGGGCTTTCCTGCCTTGCCGTGCCACCCATGGAATTATTGTAATTTGTTAGTAGCAGAGATCCGAGTTGACGGAAACTTCCTATTAATAAAATAGTCCAATAAATTTTTCTTGGAAAATCCTAATTTTGTCTTTGTCCGACTCCGAGTCCGAGGGAAGAAAAACCAGAAACTACCAAAACTCGATCCTTCTGAAAAAAAAACCCCCAAAACTCGATCCTCCTCTTTGGGCCCGGTCTAATCAGCTGCCAAACACGGCCTTAGACGCTTAAGAAACCGAAGCTTACTGGGACGGACGCGAAACACTGCCGTTTAAAGGAATTTTTGGGAGACATCTACCAACACGGGAAATGGACGTCGAAGGAAAAGCCATGTACTATAATTGCTTTTTCTCACTTTCCCCGCCCAAATATCTGACACAGTAGTCTGAGCTATTGAAGGAATCTGAGCCATTGAATTTAAGTCGCATTACGCTTCCCGGTGGTTTTGTTCGTTGCTTCGCCACCTTTCTCTGCCTTTTCTCTCGCCTCGCGCCTATTTTGCCTGTAATTCTATCTTTCGCCTTTGTACCGCGGAGTGTTCGACGAAATGCCTGAGCCATGCTGTCCCTCACAACCTCGTCTACTCACCTCCTCGTCTCCTCCACCTCGCCCCCGCATTTGAGCCCTCTCTGTCTCTCTGCCCTCCGCTCTCTTCGTTACCTATTCGAGACCGAGAGGAAGAAGAAGGAAATAACAGAGAAACAGTTTGTGTCCTTTGAGTTCTGTTGCGGAGAAGGAGAGCGGTGCTCTGTGAGAGGTTTTCCGAGGCGTTTGTGTGGCGGTGGTTGTTCTGGGTTTGTGAGGAGGAGTGCCAACTGGGATAGCGAGGGCTTTTGCTTTGGAGTTCAAATGATTGGAGTTCAAGAAAGAATCAAGGAGGCCGGAGGCGTTTCCGAGAAAGAAAGAGCTGGTTGAAGCTGGGAGGATGGATTTGGTGGAAGCTATCGCGAAGAGATGGTTGGTCTCTCTCGTTGGGTTGGATTTGAGATGACGAGGAGGAGGAAGAGAAGGTCCAGGAAAATGTTCCGCTAGGGATTCGGATCCTTCCTCAACGGACAAAGAATGTGGCATTGTTTTTGATTCGGTGGCCAACGGAATTCGCAGCTCTGAGATGGTTTCTTGTCTTTCGGAAAATTTTTCTCAGTTAGCCTCCTCGTCCGGTAGATCACTGTGAGGATTCTTTATTTCGCTTTCTTTTTATGTGTTAGTGCATTATGACTTGTTTTCTGGTCCTTTGCTGTATTTGTAGCATATCATTGGAAAATGAAAGAGTTTTGGAAACTCAGAGCAGTCATGACTCATGTTATTCGCAACATGTTATATTATAAGATTCCAAATCTTTCGATTTTTATCTACCCTTGATTATGTTGAAACCAAAACAAACATATCATTTCTGGGGCGGGTGATTTGACTTATGATATTTGCATAGGGAAACGGCAGAGGAGTATGAGTCTGGGATTGAGGGTATATTGAATCGATTGGAGAAACAAAGGAATAGGACTTTTGGAATTAAATTGAAACAGAAAGGAAATGATATTCGCTTGGAAAGTGATCATGGTAAAGATGACTGGCATTCTGGAACTTCAATGGATACGGTATGTTGTTTTTGTCAATTTTTTGTTTGAAGTAGCTTTTCTGTTTACTTGAGTTTATATTTAATTTGAAAATGATGCACTGATCATATTGCTCGAATTTCCGATTTGCTCCTACACATTAAATATGCCAAGCATAGTTGCATCTCACTGGGAGGGAAATTGGGTTGATCTCATTTCGAGTTTTATACTTCCGAAAAGTAATAAAATTTGATATAAGAGTATAAGCAAAAATTCATGCAACTACATCTCTCTAGTGGTCTTTTTAAATATGTGCTATTGAGCCGTTTGTACCCTAGAAAGAGATGAATAACATTTAAGATCTCTGTTATTTGGGAGCCCCTGTCATCGCTGCCCTTTCTGGGAGATATTGCTAATTCTAGGTTTGACATTTGATTTCCTTTCCTTTGGTGTTTGAAATGATATGAATTGTTTTGTAAGCAAATCTTCTAAATCATAACATGTGGTGCGTGTTTCATTGCAAAAGACAGTTGCTGGACTGGAAAGTAGTAAACTGACTTCTGTAAGTTCCAATAAACACATTCACAATGATTTGGGGGGAAATCCTGGCAACGACAAAACCTTCTTTGACGTTGATGGTTTAAGAAACTCACTTAATCCAAACACGTGGAGAACTTGGAGCATCCAGAGGGCAGGCTTTTCTGATGCCAGTTTTGAAGGTGTTTTATTTTATGTAATCTTATTTTCATTTTCTCAGGGTACCAGTATCTGGTGGTTTCACTGTTTGACAGATTGAATTAACTTTCACCTTTTGTTAATACAATAACAGCGGCTGAAATTGCTACGATTGAAACAAGAACAGAAGGACCAATGGATGGTACAAGAGACGAGATACTGGAGGTAAGAGAGATTGTTGGTGAACCTTTAGTCGGTAGTAAAGATTTGAGCTCTTGTTCCGAAGAGATTGCTCACAATGGAATACGAGGTCGCCTTCAGCACCTGGAGTTGGAGCTTTCCTCTGTACTTCGCTCGTTAAGGTTAAATGCTGATGAAGTTATCTCACAGAAGGTGGGTGATACAATTTGCTTTAAACCAGTTGAACCCCCCCCCCCCCCCCCCCCCCCCCCCTTCTCTCCTCTCTCCCCTTTCTCTCCTCCCCAACCACACACACAAAAAAAAAAAAAAGGAAGAAAGAAAAGAATAAGAATCCAAAAACATCCATGGGGATAGAAGTGGATTTTATTGATTTTGTTTGGCCAATCTCTCACCCAGAATATGAGAGGTTCATTGATTATGGACTGCAGAGTTATACATTAATTGGTGGTAATGAAATTGCATGGTAGAAAATTGTTTTATTGACTGTGTACAATGTTTTATCAGGTTTGATACAATGCATTTTTGTTTCTTTCGACAACGATATGAAGCTTTAGTTCTAGTGCAAGGAGCACTTTAACACTGCTACAGTGGTCACTACCAAACTAATCTTATTTTCTCAGTTTTAGAAGATTCAGCTGTGCATTTGCTCTCTTGAAAGCTTTCTCATACTGTGGATGTAGTTTGGACACTTCTTCGGGGCATTTTCAATTATCTTCTAAATTCTGCTTTATTTTTTGATAGGCTCATGAGAGCTCCTCCGATGAGTTGCAGAACCTATCTGATGCTTGGGAGTTCCAGGAAAATGAGATCATGAATGCCCAGGGCAGATTGCGGTCAATACGTGCAAAATTAGCTGTATTGGAGGGAAAGATGGCAATAGCCATAATGTATGCAGAAGTTAGTCATTTACAAAGATATATGCCACTAAGGTTCTCTCTTTTTGATAATGTTCCAATCTTATATACTTTTTTCAGTGATGCTCAGAAGATGGTGGAGGAGAAACAGAAGAGAATTGATGATGCTCGTATAGCTTTTCGACTTCTTCGTGCTACTTGCGTTGTTTGGCCCAGTTCAGCCTCCGAGGTGCTCTTGGCTGGTTCATTTGATGGTTGGGCGACCCAGGTTTGATCTTATCTTGTATTCAGCTCTTAGGTTCCATATATACGGCAGAAGCTTGTTCGGCAATCACTAGTCACAGTTAATATAGCACTTTTTTTTTTTTTTTTCTGTGTGTTTTGGGATGTGATATTGCTTACATTATAGCTTCTCATGTGTAGGTAATATTTAGCTAAAGACTACTTCCACAATAGTAAGTTGGGTAGGATTCTGATCTCAAGTGTTGTTATAGGAATATAGTTGGAGTTTCTTCTTGCGCTGGCAATGATTGATGGACTGAGAAGCATTGGAACTAGACCCCAAGTTTAGGTTGTAAGCTGCAGTAGTGCTAAAGTGGTGAAAGTAGTATGTTATACATGGAAACATGTTCTGAATTTTAGTGCCATATGGACTGGTTTCTTGTTAGGCTTAGAACTAATTAATTTCATGCATCGTCCATTCAAAATCTTCGATTCTCAAGCTTATGCATGGACACTGCCTTGAACTTTTTGACATCCTTCCTCCCCAGTCAGTATGTCTTGTATTTGTCTAGAAAGAAAGTCTATGTCTGGTACGAATGAAATTATGCATGCAACTCAATGATGGAGGGATAGCTTTTTGGTAGTTTTACTACCTACTTCCTATTCTTACAAAGGGTTTGGCTTTTGATCAGTTTCGTATAGGGTGTTGCTATTTTGATAGTGCAAGCTTTAGTATCAGAGACGTGGGCGAACTGTGCATCCTCTTTTCATTTGTCAGGAAGAAACTTTTTAACCTCTTTTTTCGCTACAAAATTTGCTCTGTGCCTCTGCCAAGAATAATGTGCTTGGTTTGTTACTGAAGGAGTATTAGGAAGCATCTGCGAAAATGGCATTGTTCAATTTGTTTGTCTTCATTTGAAAAGACTGCTTGAGATCATTTTGTTTTTCTATTGGTTATGATTGATTTATCATTTGTAGAACTGTGCCCTGGTTCATTGGGCATTCTGTAGGATTCTTCAGTGGTAAAAGGACAAAATCATGTGCTATTTTGCAGAGAAAAATGAAGGCGTCAAGCACAGGTGTCTTTTCTTTGTGCCTGAAGTTGTATCCAGGCAGATATGAGGTACTTCTTGTTTGTCGACTTTGTTGTAGTTTCACATTTGCACTTCCCCTTGTAGACTGATGATCTTCCTGAAATTTTGACTTGATCATGCAGATCAAGTTTATTGTTGATGGTGAATGGAGGGTTGATCCCCTACGTCCTATAGTGAATAACAACGGATACGAGAATAATGTACTAATTATTACATAAGTGGCACAAAAGAGGCATCCATCGGTGCTATTTCATCGTCGCAAAGTCGTTATCCGTGCATGCATTTGGGCTTCTTCGTTTCTTTCTTTACCCACTCCTTGTAAACAGCCAATTGGCCCTTGATTCTTTCACCCCAACAATTAGTAGTATGTAATACTGTTAGGACTCCATGTTGGTTTTGCTTTTGTAATGGGTGTTGGTTATGCAGTGTTTCTTGTTCACGAAAAACATCTCTTTTTCGTAATCTCAACAAATTATTTCATAAAATTTTTAATAAGTTGTAACACGTGAAAGCAATGGGAAATTGCATGGTGAATGTATAAAAATATGAGCGAATAGCCAGTGAAACCCAGAGTCTTAAGTCCATTCCTTCTAGGGAAGAACGCTGGAGGGATTGTAATGGTAAATTCTCGATTAACAGCACCTTGATATATTCAAGCCAGATGCCCCCTGGTGGAAGGGCACAACCTACTGTGGTTCAATGAAAGTTTTTCGCCCTATTTGATCATACTCTGGCTCCGAATCAAGGACAGGCTATTCGCTCGAGATAGACTTCACAGCATGGGATTGGTCCAGGATCCTTGTTGCCCCTCCGCTGCTCAACTACTGAAAGCGTTAATCATTTACTATTTTAGTGCAGTTTCTTGGGGCGAATTTGGACATTGCTGGGTGGCAAGTGTGACTGCACTTAGATTAAGATAAATTGGAAAGAAACCATATGCTGGGTATCACAGAACTAAAAGAGGAGATCCCTTCTCTCCCAGGTTAGGCTTATACTCTGCGCTGCCGTATTCTCAATTTGGACAAAAGAAACACTTGAAGAGCAAGGCAAGAAAACCAAAGACCTTTCAAGAGCAAGACAAGAATACCGATTCATGTTTTCTTTAAGATTGCCTCAAATTCAAGGCAAGAATTGGTGTCGTCAAAGTTGTCAAGCCATACCAGACCAATTGTATGCTCATCCAGCCATGGCCATTCTCCTAACTGATACTGAGCGATGGGAATGCTTTTGCTGATTGATCCGAGGAGCCTCTGCCGACTGCCCCTACCCTGGTATTTTCTTTGTTTGGTGCTTCTGAACTCCGAATCTTGTAAATCATTCTTTTGAGAATGTGCTGACCATTTACTGAGTTTTTTGGGTAACAAGTCATCTAGATGGCCCTGATTTTACTGAAAGATACTCTTAACACAATCCCACCTTATCCTTTGCCACTTGAGCCGGAGGGTCTCCGTAATGCCGTTAAAAACCAAACTGTATTGGCGATCAATGTTTGGGAAGTGTGCCATTCATTTATTCTTTCCTAGTCAAAATATGATAGGAGACTTCAACTAGTAGTTTAGTATCCCTAAAAGACAGTCAGGTAGCACAAGTAAGCGGAATATCAGGCTTAAGGACTGTCACAAGGATACTCTAGGACAAAGGTAAACCCACTACCACAGAAAACCTTGAATGTTGCAGCTACGTTGGGACTGTCCGTCAGACTCACTACCTGTGGGTTAGTTTGATCACAAGTATTCCCCAAGCCAAGTTGACCATGTTCACCCCAACCCCATGTCCTTATCTCTCCTTTCTCTGTAATCACAATTATACAGATATATAACTCAGCAACCACCAGAAGTAAACAGAAATAAAACAATAAAGATTAGAAGCTTGCCTGTTACCACTGCAGAGTGCTCAGCTCCAGCTGCAATGTGCAGAACTTTTGTCCCATCAAGACCAAGGACTTTCTCTAGAATAGCTTCTCTTGAATCTGCTGGAGCAAACAAAAATCTAATTACTAATTACATTATTTTGTAATATGTATGAATTGCCAAAACCACATATTTGGATGAATATTAGGCAGTGGAGACTAAACACTTCAAGTAGTAAAGCCATTGCAGTTTGCTGGCATCGGAACTATCAAGCTGCCGCTTTGTACCCATTAACCAGTTTGTTTATGGGAGCAGTTACCAGAATGACTGGATGCTCCCGGCTATCAGATGCCTTACCAGGTAATTGCTTTGCTGGTCTTATCTTCTCAAGATCACCAAGGAATCCATGGTGGCTGCCGCCAAGCATAAAAACTTGCGCACCATCTGTTTAAGATGCCACACACTGCTATTTTAGTGGAGAACAAAGGAAATGAAGATACACACACAGTGTGATGAAGAGAAAATGTACATACATACCAGTTAATGCTAAAGCATGGTTCCATCCGAGAGCTGCTCTGGTAAACAAGAAGGATGAAGATGAACACTGAGGAAAGTGAGTATCGGGAGTGCCACCAAACCCGCGTCCCCAAGTGTAAAGATGCCCATCAACTGATGCAACATAGATGATTCCACAACCAAAAAAAAAAATAGAGTAGAAAAATGCATAACCTGAAAATCGATGCTTGATTAGGTCAAATCAAAACTTTCTAGCAGCTTCACTAGATTCTCCATTGGGTCATATTTCTTTAACACTCCAATTTAAAGCTATTAGCTGATTCTTTAAGCTTATTTACAAAATATATGTTCTTCCTTATTTGCCATATGAATCAGGAGAAAATATGGAGGACTTACAAGATAATGCTGCACTATGATCTCCATTTGCAGCAATGCTAGCGATTTTGACTTCTTCCAATGCCTGAGTTACTTTAGGAACACTAACTGATTTGATTTTGCCCTCGGAGATACCTAGTTGACCACGCTTGCCAGACCCAAAGGCATAAATGTGACATCCTGAATCGGATTGATATTAGTCATTAAAGCTTGAACTGATTAAGCTTTCCTGAGCTAGGGACTTCTACTCCAAAAATGTAGCATGTGAGTCACCAGAATATACTTATTTCCTCCCGTTATTCTTTGAAGTTCTTCAGCAAATCCAATTGCGGTAGAAAAAAAGGCAGAAAATTATATCCTGTTCAAAGCTTTGTCTCTTGAGCATTGCTTTCCTCGTTTTTATGATCAGCAACCAATATTCCGTTTTCCATACATCTATCATATGCTAGCTCAAGGAAATTATCATAGCACTGAAGAGAATCTTAATGAAAATCTAGCTTTCCTGCTCATCTATATCTGGTTTCTTTGGGAACTTTATCTTAGAGCAATGAAACGCAATTTACCATGTAATTTACCTTTCAACAATACAAGCGAGTGGCGCATACCACATGCTATCTGTTCAACATGCTCATTAGCAAAGAAGGAGACTCTTACAGGAGAGCAATGTGACTTGTAATCCCCATGCCCAAGCTGACCAAACGAGCCATCTCCACAGGTAAAAAGGCACCCACTATCTGAAATTGTAAATGAACAACAAACATTAACAGAAAATTCGGTGATTTCTAATTTGAAAAATTGCATCAGAACAAACCTGCAACAAAGCCAGAGTGGCTCCACCCAGCAGAAACATGGATGATGAAGTCATTTTGCAAGGAAGTCACAGCCTTGGGATATAAGTTATTAACCATTTCTCCATGGCCTAGCTGACCAGATGCACCTCTTCCCCAAGTCATTACCCTTCCACCTACATAGTGTTTCAAATCGATTACCCAGTTATATTCTAGAACAAGTATAGAAATAGAACGCATTCAGAGTTGGAAGAAGACGAACGACTTTTCTTTAGTACAAGAAAAAGGAGAAGAAAAGAAGAGGCTGGCACCGGATGTCAGGGCAATAACGTGAGCGCCGCCACATGCGAGCAAAAAGATGGGCCCAGCGGAGGCGAGAGAAGGAAAGTGAAGCAGTTGAGGGAGGTGCTCGTCCTCTAGCCTGCCCGTTCCAAGCTGCCCGTCCGTTCCCGCTCCCCAACTCCATATTTTTTGTACTTCTGGTTGCTCTTCTTCGTCCTCGTGAATTGCTTCTTTTCCTTTTTCATTCTGTTCCGTCATCACCGCGCTCTCCGACTCTCTTCCGCCGATCCGATTCTCCTCCACCGAACCCGAATCAAGTCGCGGGTTCTGCCGTAAAAGCCTATGTTGATCCAGTGGGCCGTGTTTTGGGCTTTTCTAACTTGCACACGGACATTGGGGACTCATCTCACTGTATTTCAGTAAAAAGTGAAAAAAGAGAAAAGTAACTGCACTTGAATTATAAAAAACAGAAGAAAATAAATTACACGTACTCCCCAAATTTAGGTAAAATCTTTGTGTTTTTTGTGTCAGTCGAAATAGAGGATTTGTCAAATGTGATCGATCAACACGCCTGTCGTTTACCTTGCAAGCCAGATGTGAAGAATACACCTTACCCTTTAAAGCGAGAAATCTCAAAGATTGCTCTTGATTTATGACTCAAGTCGGTCATATTATCACTTTCTTTGTTTGAGCTTTGATTTTCACCCTAAATATAAGTCTTTAATTTTTTTACCCTAAATACAGAAAAAAAGAAAAGAAAAAGGAAAGCGTTTTCAATTGCAAATATGTAGAGAAAAATTATTGACTTGCACTATTTTTTTTTTGTTATCTTTAAAATATTATGGAACGCGACTCTTTGGTGAAATTGAAGGCAATGAATATTTTCTTTTAAGTTCCGTAAATCCAATACTTTTGTTCACAGTATAAGTAGATAGAAGTAATTGAAAAAATGAGGCTAATCATTTTTAGTTGAAAAGAAAATATAAAATTGATCGCTAGCTGCCTAGCCAGGTGGTGTACCCTTTTTCACCTATTTCGCTTGTGTTTTTATGAACCTAGGGTCCACTTGATGTTATGTAACGGGGCGTTATACCCTAAACCCTAGGCTAATCCTTATTCGTTTTTTCTGTTTTATAACTAAAAAATTTCTGCTGCCCATAAAGAGAAAAAGTGCTAGAAAGTAGGGAAAATTAAACTAATAGCCCAGCTATATGCAGATGCACCTGTTGTAGTTATTTAACACACCAACTATGGCACCATGTCTTGCTTAGGGGAGGAAAAAAAAAAGTGCAAACGTCTTTCCTAGACATAGTACTGTGTTTTTAGCTATACTTCACATCTGTAGGCTAAAATGTTCAGTTATTGTAAAAGTACATCTTGCTCGGGGGGCCAAAAAAAAACAGTACATCTCCCTTATACCCCTCCGTCCCATCTTTATCTTTACATATAGCTTCGGATTTATCTTCTGGAAGCAAGGGGTGTTGTAATCTATGCTGAAGGGCATATCTGTAGGCTGTAGCAGTCGCATTAGCGGTAACAATGTATGTAGGGGGTCCAAGGAAGTACACCACGAAGGATCGGATAAAGGAATAGAAAAGCTAGCATTCCTAATTGAAGCTTCTACCATTATAGGAGGAGGAGGAAGGGAGGGAGGGGGGAATGAAGCCTCTGCTTGTATACACTATACAGGGTCATTGATATGCATGAAGAAAACATCTATTGGTAAGCAAACTGAAATTGTTGGGTACTTGGGTTAGCAGGCAAACCTGTGACTGCGGGATGGCAAGCGAGCCTGTAAATACTACAGCATGTGAGTAGGACATACAAACATATGGTCAGCTTCAAAAAGGTGACCTTGCAACCAGAGCCACCTTTAGAAAAGGAAACTTCTACTTGTTAAGATACACTGTCAGTATTAGACTACCATGGCAACTCAACTAAAGAAAAAGCTCTTTGTTATCCTGGCTACACAGTCAAAACCATGTCACTTGAGATAATCCTCAGACAGTCAATATCAATTGCATCATCTGAAAGAAAACTCAAAAGCCTATACAATCACTTAACTAGGAAACCTGCCATTCCCAAATTCCCTGAAATCAGGCCTTAATTTAACCTTGTGAAACTCTTTATCAATGCGAGCAACATTTTACATCAAACAATTACAATACCATCTGAATAAACCAAACATAAGCCAAAAAAAAAAAAAAAGAATTAAACCAAACATAAGGCAGCGAAACTCAACAAGCAACATTAGAACCTCACAAAACCAGAAGCCACATTCAACAGCTTTGACTAATTTCTTCCAACGAAACCCTTCCTTAAAGCAGCTTCAGGCCCACATACACATAAAATTCCATCTATAACTTGACCTAAAACCCATTCAATCACTATAAATATAGCCTAAGCCTAGGACTAATTCCATTGTTACAGGATATCATCATAACCAATGATTTCTCTGCCCCTAAAAGGCACTTCTGAAACACTCGAAGAACCATCATTACTACTTCTGGGGTTCACTATGGTAGAAGCAAGTTTATTACCTCTACCGTGTCTACTAAGAGGTAACTCAGGTCGCAAAAGCTTGGATGAAGACGACCCACTGTCGTTGTTAGCACCAAGTCCAACTCCATGCCTCCACTGGGCAAGAGGATCAGTTGCCCACATCACCTCTACCTGCAACACATACGCAGTGATGTAAGTACACAAATGCCAAGCGCAGAAAAGCATCCTCATGTTTGCTTGCCCAAATGCGGAGTAAAATAACATTGACAGCTGATGTTATTAGACTATTAAGACCCGCATTTTTCATTCCAGCTAGAGTGCATTGGGAAGCTGAACGGAGAATTACTTTTCTTTCCTCGAGTTCAATACTGGTTCAAATCTTAATGCTGAACGATTCGAAATTCAGCTCTCTCTTCCAATATTATTTGAGGGAGGTTTCTAATATCTAAAGTAATTCTCAGTTTGGCTACATAGAAAGTTTTACGAAGAAAAATCTCACTTTGATGTGTCGCACTCGATGAAAAGTGAAGAATGAACAAAATTTAGCCCCAATCACCGCTCCACTAAGCAATGAAATTAAAGACATAGGGTTCCAATCTAACATTCGTCTGATAATTCCCCTACTTCTTCAGAAACCAAACGCACGAAAGCAATAACCGCGGAGAGAAAGGCAGATAGAGAGTACTTTTTTGGAACCAACGGTGATGCCGAAAGAAGGGTCTAGGGCAGCGTCAAAGGCAGCTTGGGCAGAGTCCTTGGCACGAAACATAACGTAGGCGGACCCGTCGCGGTCGATGCGGATCCGCGAAATGGAGCCGTAGATCTCGAACCGGGACTTGACGTCCAGTACAGAGCAGTCGGAGGGCAGCCCCGTCACCACAAGAGCCGGCGCCGGGGCAGGCTTTGCAATGGGCTTGTCGACGACCTCGTCGTCCTGACGAGGATGGGGAGGCATAGGACGACGCCGTTTGGCCAGGGAAGAGGTCGGGAAATGGCGGGAGAGGAACGGCTTGTCCCTTTTGCGGTTGCGGCTCATGATTCTGGTGGAGAGGGCGAACCGGGTCCAAGTGAAGATATATGCAACTCTCTGGTTACGAGTTAAGATTGGGTTTTAAGACTCTTGAGGACGTCGCGGGAATCCAGAAAAAAAAATAAAAATAAAAATACAATTCTATCAAATTAGATAGAAATAATTTTTTTAATACAAAATATCCATGACTTTGAAAAATGGGTAAGATTTAAAGTTATAATTATCATTTTATTTTAAAAATTATCAATTTAATTAGACAGAAAAAAAATAGAAGAATAATGTAATGTGCTAGATACTCATAATTTGTAGATAGAAAGAATATCTAAAATATGTTAGTTTAAGAGGTAAAGTGAAAAAACTTATAATATATTTTTCTTAATTAAAAATCGACCTTGTAGAGAATGCTGGTTTGACCACACGTGTTGAGGGTAGTTTCCAAGTCCTCGTACCCGTTAGACTAACATAAACTTAGCACAGAACTAAACGAATTTTAAATGAAGTCCTGACTAAAATCACGGCCGGCCCTGGATTAGTAAGTCCTTAGTAAAACTTTTTTTTGTAGAAATTCATGGACCCAGTTCGGCAATTCCCATTGCTTGCATCTGCAACTACCGGAAGTCGGAAGACTCGCCATATTTTATCCATTTGGCCAAACTAACTCGTCTCAATCTCAACCAATTACTGGAGCACAAAGGGAGGTTTTCTATTTTTATTTCTTAATCATGGCTATCCGTGAGGATAGCAGAAACTGTTGGATTTCTCTTAAGTTCGGATTTCTCTTAAGTTCAGTTGTTTATGAACCTGAATATAAGGCTATGTAGATTACAACCACCCCCAGGTCTTAGGCTTCTGTTCTCGATGGCTGCCTCTTTATCAGCGTCAGCATCACTAATAACCTCGGCGTCCTCCACCCGAAAGACCCACCGGAAATTTTCTCTCAGCCACGGCCATTTATCCATTGCTTCTAGCAGACAACCTCTTTTCAAATCAAATGTACAGTTAACATTTCAAGCTTCCCAACATTTTAGCCCTCTTCTTGCAACTACAGCTTCTTCTGATGGGTTTGTTGACACCGCCGAGGAGAATGAGACTGTGCCGTCTTCCTTCGAGGAACCGCCGGTCAAGTTTATCTTATGGGTCATATTTTGGGCCTCTGTGTCCCTAACTTGGTTTGCGGCTTCTGGTGATGCCAAGGCTGCTAGCGATTCCATTAGAGCCTCGAGCTTTGGCCTCAAGATTGCGAGCAAGCTTCGGAGTTCGGGCTGGCCTGATGAGGCCGTTGTGTTTACTCTCGCTATGCTTCCTGTGCTTGAGCTTCGTGGGGCTATTCCTGTTGGATATTGGTTGCAACTCAAGCCTGTTCTCCTGACCGTCCTATCCGTTCTTGGGTCAGTCTTTTACCCTTTTTCTCGAAACCCCCATTTCTGAAATTCTATTTGGTTCTTTCAGTCCTTCTGTCCATGTTTGATTGGCTTTTAATTATCTTTGGGACATAAGAGGAATAGGAACTTCACTTTTGACACCATTTTTCTTTTCCTCATATGTTTCTTACAACTCTTAAAGCCATTTGAAAGAATATGTGTCGAAACTTGAGGTTCAATTTTTTCGAATATGACATTATAGTGTCTAAGTTGTGGCTTTATGAGATCTAAATTAGCGAATTTTGGGGCTGTAACTGCAGGAACATTGTTCCTGTGCCCTTCATCGTACTATATCTGAGGAAATTTGCAAGTTTTGTTGCTGGGAGGAACCGGTTTGCTTCTCAGTTCCTTGACATGGTATTTGAGAGTGCAAAAAAGAAAGCGGGTCCTGTGGAAGAGTTCCAATGGCTAGGTCTGATGCTGTTTGTAGCTGTGCCTTTCCCTGGAACAGGAGCATGGACTGGAGCCATCATAGCTTCTATTCTTGAGATGCCATTCTGGTCAGCTGTGTCTGCCAATTTCTGCGGTGTGGTGTTAGCTGGGCTTCTGGTAAATTTGCTGGTAAATCTCGGTCTCATGTATGCCATTGTTACTGGTGTTATCCTCTTCTTTATTTCGGCATTCATGTGGACCATACTTCGAAATCTTAGGAAGTCTTCCAGTTCATCAAGGTGATAAATTAAGAAACTTGCACTGTTTTTCCCTCATGGCTGAGGGTTGACCATATTTGAATTCTCGAGTTGCATAATTAGACGCAACAGATTGGTCTTTTTTCCTTGTGATGCTGTTCAAGTTCTACTCCTCCTTCAGAGAAACTTTATGTTCAGATTTTTTTAGATGATCAAATATGGGAGTTGTCCTTCCTCGCAAAGAGGATGTTGTGCTTTGAATGTGGCCATGCACAATGCCTGAAAATATTTCCTTCTATTGTTGGAACATTATGACAGACTGAACTAACCTTTTACTGCATTCGCATATTGTTGCCTATACATGATCAGAGCTGACTTAAACAGAAGCTACCAGTGTGCTATTGCAGTAATATGTAAAAAAGCTAGAACTGGCTTCTGCTTTGACGTTTGGGATTGAAAGGATACTTCTATATTTGTTTCAGAGATCCTGTTGGACCTTAAGTTTGTTTGGCAGGCCACACTACCTTGATCTGATATTCTGCGATTAGCATGCTCACATACCCATGTCTAACCTTGAGGTTCCTCAACTTCCAATCATGAGCAATTAGTTACCTATGCCCAAGCTTAGTTTTTGCTGGATCAACGAAAGGAAATATATTCTGTACTCTCCAACTATGGAGTTTTGACACTTTGCACACTCATGTATTATTTTTGTACGTTGCACCTACCAATTATTGATTTTCAGACACTTTGCAACCTTCGTTAAAATTTTCGATCATTGAGATGGAAAATGATTTGTTGGAAAAGTGTCTGAAATCAATAATTGATAGTTGGTAGATGCTGTGACAAAAATAATAAATGAAGGTACAAAATGTCAAGAGTCTATATTTAAAGGGTGAAAAGTGTATTTATCCCTAAACAACAAGAAAGAATGGCTGCATATGCCTGCTTTATGAAAAAATTTGATCCTAAGCTTGATTCCCCACCAAACATCTAGAAAAGCTCCTTTCTACTGTGTTTTCCTCTACTGTCTATTAGGGTCTTCAGGAGTAGAGTGGAATCACAGAGAGTTGTCTGCCGTCCTCGACTAGCTTGGGGAGCTATATACTGGAAAAAGAAAAGGAATGTCTCTATTACTTGGAGAACGATTCTAATCACCCTGTCTTTTGTAACCCTCAGCGTAGATATGGATCTTTGAATTGTTCAGTCTCAGCTACTGGTCAAGGCATCTTCATTCAAAAGGAGAACTGTTTCTTTTCTCATGGAATCAACGTCGTGGCCGCACCTTTTAAGAGTGCTGCTCTGCCTCACAAAACTCAAATCTCTATTTGGATTTGCTGATACAGCTAATTCTAAATCCACTTCTTTGAAATCCTCTGTTCTACTTCTAGACCATACTTTTAAGTTAATTCTTAGTTACTTATTTAAACATTTCTAATTTTCAAACAAGATCTTCTATGTTCACCATCTTGGTTGGGAAATCAGACCCAAACTGCTCCTTTCACTAAGGCTTCTGTAGAAAGTTCTTGCAAGGACAACATGTGACGGTATAAATATATCATCTCTTAATCTCAGAGCAGCTTTATCTCTATGATAAAAAGAATTGAAATATTTTTGATTGAGTTAGTTCAAATCAAAGAAAAGTTTTTTTTTTTTTTTTAGTTTTTACTCATTTTTTTATATAACTTAAATAATATAAAATAGACAAAAACATTCTGTTATCAATTTATTAATAACTCAATCAAAATAAATACAAATATTTTCAAGAACAAAACAATGTTTGTTATGCTTAATATCTTTAATTTCATCTATATCTGGCTTAATTTTACTCTTTCTTCAAATAATTTTTTGTTCGCCAAATTGTCCAAGGCTTATGCTTTTTTGAATCCCATTATAGGGACCATCTAGAAAGCAGTTTATTTTGAATGTATTCAAATAGAAAAGCTGACACAGATGTTATGGGCTGAATTTTTTTTTTTTTTTTAGTTTACATTTGATGTTCATGAAATTTATCCATCTTCATAAAAGGAGCTGAATGAAACCAAACGTGAAGAGTAATTGATGGAATTACAAATGGAGTTGGTATTACACGTTTTTTTTGTAGAAGAGGATATAAAATATATAGGGGGTGGCGAATTTCTTCTTATATCTTATTGTATTTATCTTATGTATTAATTTTTATATTAATTTTCATTTTAATTTTTTATTTATAAGTTAAATTATATTATAAATAAGTTTCGTTTACAGTGGAAAAGAATAGTAACAAAAGGTTTTTCAAATCAGAATATCTCTTTATTTTTTTTATCTTCAAATATTTCTAAGAAATTTTCTTGTTTCCCATATAAGTAAGATGTTTCATAAATGGGTCCGGTCACGAGTTTACTGATTTGCTGTCACAAGTTTGTCCTACGAAAGGATCAAAGAGAAGCCGCACTTCTTGATAAACTTGTAATAGCTTTTTGTCCTTTTTAATGAAATTCTCCACGAAGTTGGTTTACCAAGAAATTTTGATGGGATGTGTACCTAACTTTCTGACAAGTGGGGTTCTAGTCTTGGGTAAGCAACGTGGGGGGTTTTTTTCTTTGTTTTCTGAGCTTGTGAGAAGGGTAGTAGCTGTTGTGCGACTGAAAATCTGCACTGCAAAGCCTCGTGAGTGGAAGCTTTAGCTGCAGAGATATCTTCCACGGCCTTGATTCGACTTACAAGCGTCAAGGCAATCTATCTATTTCTTGCCGAACAAAGGAGAAGGTTCTTTACCTCGTTCCTTTGTTTAAAACTCTCGTGCAAACAGCATTTTCTCGCATGGAAGATGATAACACAATACATGATCTTTCTATGACCTTAAGCTCAAGGCCCAGATTGTCTTGGTAATAGGCACTTAAGAGGGGCTGGGTTCTAACAAAGGTTACTCTTTTTTCTTTCTTTTGATTCGGGGAAAATCACGACGACTCAGCTGCAGAAAACGTAGGTATGGCCCAGCCCGTTTCTGTTCAAATGCGTTGAGACTTTTGAGTACACTGTCGTCAGTTCAGTTGGACCCGATTTATAACTCCCTGCTGAATACATATTCCTTAGAGATCTCTTCTCAACCTTTTCAATAAAATCTTTGGATCTGCTAGGAATCGATTGGACTAAAGTTTCACATGGATAAATGTTTTATGTGAAAATGCATATTACATGATCTACAGACATAAAATTTTTTTTTCCTCATGTTGGGGTGGCTTTTAAAATTGTTATTATTTAAAAGTAATATGAAATAATTCAACCAACAGGATATGTTTTTATGAAAAAAGAATTTGATTTTTTTTTTTTGGGGGGGTTAGTAATATTGCTAAACCATAAACATACAGTCAAACTTTGAAAAAAGATTTTACAAAAAAAATAATTAAAAAACAGTAATATTCCTCTCTCCTCCTCTCGTATAAATAGCACTGACAATAAGGCGTGGTTGGCACGTGGGCAGTGGGACCCATGAAAGCGAATCAGCTAATATGAAGTCAGGAAGAAGAATAGACACTCGTATGCTATCTCCACGGACAAAAGCTCACGTCCGAGTCTTGGGCCCTACTCTACACCGCAAATCCTTATCCGTACCTTCCTGAGAAAGAACGAATTAAAGAGACACTTCTGCGCTGGACCCCAACCTCTCAGCTTTAGCTTTCACGGCCACCATGGATTGGCTTCCACGTCGCATAGACATATCTGTACAACCTCGGCCTCTAGCGGGGGGCCCAAACCATCAAAGTCCGCGATGCTTGCTGTCTAGGGTCGCGTGGCACGTTTGTCCACGACACGTGGGCGGTAGATTTGGACTTGCGTTGGAGGATGCGTGTACGTGGCGGACAGTGACTGTTCGTTCAGCAATGTGATGGAGATCGTCAGTGGAGGAAATATCTAAAGTTCAAACTTCAAGGGGTTGCTTACACGTGATAATTGTCTTTTTTTTTCTCCTGCTCTCAGAATCCTCTAAATGTCCAATTCACAGTTATATTCGCTTATAAGTCCCATCACTATCAACAGTACTAAAATCTTTTTTCAATTATACCCTATAATTTAGATTAAAAATTATTAGTTTAAAAGTAAATTAAGTATATTTTTTATACATAAATTATTAAAATTTTGCCTCCCTAATTATTGATTTTGAGATCTCATAAATCTTCTTCTAGATTATATTATATTTTTTATAATCTTTTCTTAGTCTTGTTTGTCGGAATATATTTTCTTTCCGTTCTCAACTTATTTATAAACATTTTTCGTGGTTATTTTTTGGCCAAGCCACGTAGACTTGGGAGATGGTATCGATTCAGAATTTACTAGTGAATTAGATAAGTCGAATTAAACCCACACGATCAAAATCAAAATATAGCTAATGTGAAATTAATTTTCATCAGAAAATTAGAAAATGGTGTCCGATAATATCAGTGACTGTTCAAAACTGATGTTTTTCAATCCACCCCCTGTATATTTCGCTTTTAAGGGCTTCTCAAGATCTTACTTTGATGTGTGACAGCCTCTCTTAACTTGCTCTTCTCTGTCCCTTAAGCATCAGATGGTACACTTTTAGCTTCCTATTGCTATCACATTCGATAAAACAAAATGCACGAATGCGGCCTCTAACCAGTGAGCATTTGTTCATTCTAAGCATTCAATTGGTGGACCTGGAAGAACAGCTTGATTTTATTTGACTTTTTAACACCGACTCTCGAGGTGTCCTGACGGACTTTTTAACAGCTTGATCTCTTTATATATATGGTATTAAAATAATACACATCTAACTTCAAAGGGATATAATATTGCTCAGAAATTATGATTAATTTGATTTAAGATAATAAAAAGATTCCTCTAAGTTTAGTTTATGCAAGAAGTTTTGAGTGGTTGGGTTTCGTGGAAAATTTCGTTAAGATAAATAAAATAAAAAAATAAAATAGTCCCTCGATTAATTCTTTCACGAACTCGATTAGAAGGAAGAAAAGGTTCCTGACGTCAAAACGACAAAGTCCACAGTACAATTACGTTATAGTTTATGACTCCCCAGAAGAGGTTCGTCTTCTTGGGTGTCGTAGAAAAATGATACATGTTGTGTCAGGTACAGTCTCAGTAGTAAACAAGTAGCAACTTCTTCACGTGAATTGTGAGAAACCAATAGCAGTCATCTAGTAGAAGTCCCTCCATTTCTCGATGCTCAATGCTGATGCAAAACATACTCCACAACACAAATTAAAAAATAAATTTGGAGAGAGAGACATTATAATATCAGCCAAATTTTCAGAGGTCGAATCGAGTTGCATCAGCAAGATATTCTGTAACAGACGCAATCTCCTTGAATAAGCAAACTTCTGATTAGAAAAATAAGATGGAATTCTTTATAATTCAAAGACGAAGCTGTCACCATCCTCAAGGAGCTATGGGGGCCTCAAAAGTCCACAGAGCCATACCGAATTCTGGAGACTTTTTGCCGTCTCTTTTACAGTATTCACCAACATTTTTCATATTCTTCTTACCTTTTGGATTAAATTTGATTATAAAATTTTAGAAAAAAATTTTGTCGGTGTTAAAAAAAAATGTATTAGAATCGGTGATAAAAATAAAAATAAAATTTTAAAATACGTTTGATAAAAATAAAATTTTGTGAAAATTTTATGATCTAAACACTATGTAAACTATGCACATTTGTTGGATGTTGCTTCAGAAGCATGAAATATTCGTATCTTTTTGCCATCAAGTTCATTTTATTTGGCAATTGTTTCCAATGTGAAGAGTACTGAACATGCATTGAGGTCCATCAGTGGAACAGAGTAAGCACGCAATCCCGCAATGGGAGCTGATTTATTCTGCAAACACGCAAGTGTTTGATATGCTTCGTAGAATAAGCAAAGAATCGGAAACCCAAAAAGGAGAAAATTCTAACACAAGTTCTGATTAAGTCCAAGGTAATAGGATTTATTGCTTGCTAATCATAATTACAACTGGGAACTTAGACATGGCAGAGGGGCATAATCTAGAAGCTAAGAAGCGTATGTGACATATGATAACTCAGTAATTCCAGAAAAAGGGATGATCCTCCGCTGGGAATAGGAAATTACAATAATTTGCAGGCGGCTCATCGGTACAAATATCTTCTACTTTTAGGAAGTATCCTTGGGCCAAGGGGATCTTGCTGTGGTTATCTTCTTCATCTTGTGAGAAATCCGACTGGTCTGGTTCAATGACATGAGAGGAATACGAAGGCTCTCGCAAAGAAGAATGGTTCCCATCAGTGCAACGAGGGCTGACGTCCGAGTCAAAGCCATCACTTTTGGCTGAATTTGCATCTTCCTGTTTACATCCCAGTATTGGTACATTGTGCATGTTCTCCGAAACTGCATCCGGAGTTGCTTCTTCAGGTTCAGCATTTGATAACTTGATGCAGGCATCGACTGGTTCCACATTTTCCATCACTCTCTCTCCGATGAGCAGTTTAGCTTTGAGGGAATTAACCTGATTGGAAACGAAATTGTCGAACAAGGAATCATCATTCTGTCAGAAGGGTATAGTTTACACTTCACACCAAACTAGTTCTTGAAAAAGTAAATTTTTAATCAAAAGAGGACTAACCTCATTCTTCAAGCTTTCCTTTTCCTTGAGGAGATTGTCATAGTCAACCTTGAGCCTATCATAGCTAGTTTTCAAAGAGCCAAAGTCCTTTTCCAGTTGTTTTGTCTTAAATCGAGCCCGCCGGTTTTGAAACCAAATGGCCACTTGCCGAGTCTGCAAGCCAAGTTCCTTTGCAAGTTGGACCTTCCTCTCTGGTTCAAGCTTGTTCTCCAACTCAAAACTTCTCTCAAGAAGCTGAACTTGGTTGGGGCTAAGCCGCCTTTTCTTTCCGGGTTGATGAAAGCACCCATCATAATCCTCCTCAACGTTATCATCTTTATCGAGCGGTGGGAAAAATGGTCTCGCTGTCCTGTCTCCCCCATTAACATCCTCGTAATCAACCATGGAGTTTGAAGCTGAATTAAAGGAACCCGAATTTAGTTAATTTGGTCATAATATCCAAGTTCCTTACATTTTTCATGTTGGTCACATCGAATGCAAAATTTACAGAGGGGTTTCCGAAAGGAAATAAATTAAATTAACATCCTAAGCATCTGCTACCGACCCTACATATGCTCTACCAGGCATAATCCCAGAATGAGTCACCAATCACGGCAGATCAATCAAGGCGAGAGTAAATTAGAACACACATTGACACAGACGCAGCGGTTTCACTTCAGACACTATGAAAGCTTCGAACTTCAATTCTCAATATGTTGGACTAAACGTGGGTTCTCTGTTCGCAACCAAAATCATCAACGCATAATCGAATTTCACACAAATAAAGCACAACAGAGAAAACAGGCAGAAACAAATACTCCAATGACGGTGGGAAACAACCAAGATCAACAAACAGGAACTCACACTGTGGGAGGACTAATTTACAACCAACATCAACCAAAAATTTCCCGTTAGTGTATATGACGAATAAGTTTTAAAATACGAAAACATAAAGCAAGAACTCCACAACAAAGAAGACACAGGACGGGAGGATAATAGCTCAAGCCTTAAAAGGCCCCAAAGCGAACGACAAACTTGCACCACAGCTTTGGAAAATTACCGTGCAAAGAGTGATTAGAGCTGGGAATCCATAGAGGCTCAAGAACCTCAGAAGAACAAGGCAACCTTTCTTTTTGAAGTAAGACGCTTATGTTTGACGTACCCCCATAGAGTTCACTATCCGCCATAGATTCCCCTTTTGTTATCGAAATTTTCAGTTCAGAATTTCAATTCTCAGAGGACTTTTAACGGTCATATTCTAGAAAGAAAAAGCAACGGCAATAGACTTTTGCCCCGGAAATGGAATTTCAAAGCCTATGACGGAAGAAGCGGGAGGTGAGGATCACTGCAATGTGAGAAGTTTGAGAGTGCGCAGTCCTCACACCCATCACTCAGAAGCAGTTGTAGAAATTCAGTGCGTCAGAGAAATAATTTCTTGGCAAAGACGGAAGACGTGCTCTGTGGGTGTGAAGGGAGGCAGGATGAGGATTTAGCGTTTGGATCGGAGAGCTCTAAATTTGAGAACTTCTGGGGGAGGAAGGGAGAGAAAATGAGATTCTTCTCTGGGGTGGAGAGCATGGGGGGTTATAAAGAGCCTAGCGAAAGGTTTGCAGGTTTTCTTTTTCTTATTTGAGGAGTGGACAGGCTGAATGCGAAGTTACCGTCATGTCCACTTATGTACAAAGTAACGAAACAAGCAAATTAATCATGGTCTTGTTATTCCAAACAAGCTTTTTTTTTTTTTTTTTTTTGTCGGCAATGAGTATTATTTCAAAGGATAAATGTCAAATTGATTCCTGTAATATAATATAAAATTATTTTGTTTCCGTAACAAGAAAACTATAAACTTAGTCCTCGTAATACTCTATTTATTTCGTTATTCGTCCCTCTTCTTGAATCTGATAGTTCACTCGACGAAATGCACTCCACATCAGCCCTATTGTCATGTCATCTCTCAAGTTAGCTCAATATCCTATTTGACATGTCAGATTAAAGTTTTCCGCCTGACCTTATAATCTTAGTTATAAGCGAATCCTAACACGTACTCCTTAACACTTAACGCAAATTCAAAATAAGCAGCTTCTTCCTTCACCTTCTCGCTAATGGCGTCTTGGACCATCACTGCATCGGAATGTAATCCAACCCATCAGCGAACCTGAAAAGCTCTCTAAAGCCAACAAGGGGAACATCCTCAGATAAAAATATAAAATTTTATTCAAATCATCTCATTACTCTTTTTCACCGACTTCAATACCTCAAAATTTTAACCACTTAAAAATTTTAACACTCAAATTTTCTGTACTGTTTTGTATATGTTAAAACAAAAGGTAATATATTATAAACCACTTAGAAAATACGATGCTAGCCAAACGTTTTACACATTTTTTATTCTAAAACTCATTTTAGTCTCTCTTGTAACCTTTCATTTTTTCGACCTCTTTCTTTAAGCATCTCTTGATTAAGATTCTCTCTCACACACAAATGGTAACATAATCAAACAAATAATTAATTAATTAATTATGAGTGAAAGTATGACAGTAAATATCATATCACGACCAAAGTTAAGTAAAGATAGTTGGTCAATAACTCTGGCGTAAGCCTGTATGAAATTGTATGTGCTTTAAGTTGGTTCACTTCACGTGAGTTTGTGGTGTAGTGATTGTAGTATGTAGTATCTCTCTTTATATAAAAAAAAATGATGCCAATTATTTTATGCTTAATTATATAAATAAAGAACTGTTATGCAAGCTAAATTTTGAAGAAGAAAAAATATGCATTTTCTGTGTAATAACAGGGTGCAAAAATAACGGTGGATAATATTTTGAGTTTGAAAAAAAAAAGGAAATAACAAATCACATAGACTGACAAGGGCAATATCGGTAAAACAAGGTTGTGAGCCGTGAGGAGACGTAGATGACAACGAGGGGAGACTGGAGAGGAGGAGGGGAGAGAGAGAGAGAGAGAGAGCCGTCCAATCGGTCGTATCAGATTAGGAGCTCGCAATTCAGGGCGAGGGAGATGACTCCCCAATCCCCATCGGCATCCCTAGATGGCCTAACCTGCCCGTTTCTCAACCCACTTTTCAGAGTAGCGGCCTCGTCTATGAACGTGGCTCTGTTTGGCTCCACCGGCACCACCGTCCATCGAGCCGCCACGTTTTCTCTTGCTGATTCTTTTAATTCTTTTATATTTATTTCCCAAATTAGAATTTTAAAATTTCGAGCTGGGCAATCCCTGCTTTGCTGAGTTTTTGCCATATATTTTCTTGTTCTAATTATTTTAAGAGCCAAGGAAAAAGAAAGAAGTAAGCCATCTTCGTGGTAAAATTTAGTCTTATAGACTATAGCACTCCCCAATAAAAGAAGGAAAAGAGAAGAAGAAAGATAGTGAATAGGATCATATACTTACTTGGAAAAAAAAAGAAAGAATGTATAGTTTAAATTTTTTTACTTACTTGGATTTGTAACTGCTTAATGGATATATAACCACGTTATAGATTGGCCAGCCTATAACTTACTTGTTGATTAAGTGTAGATTAATTTAAGTGTCCGAAGTTAATGTTAGTACTATTTTGTTCAATTAATGTAGAACAATTTCGTTCTTTCATGATATTTGTAGCTAAAATTTTCTTAGTTCACCTATATTGGGAATAATTTTTTTAACAAAATTATATATGCTTTTTGAATGTTTATAAAAATAGGTAGATAATAGAAAAATGTTTGTAATTTTATCATTTCATTTGAGACTCATGTCAAAGAGTCAATCTTTTTAATTTTTGTAGACTTTATTTTTGTGAGTGATTTTTCCATCCTTTTTGTCCTTTGGGCGTGCACGAATTTACTTGGGTATCAGCTTGCAGATCCCAATATCCGATCCTCTTCATCAATAAATTTTCACAATTTAATTGATACATGTGGGGAGAGGTCACTCCACGTGTTGATTTACTTATGCTAATGAGAGTGAGTTCAGTATTACCATCCAGAGCAAGTCTTTAACTTAACTACTACTCAAGTCGTGTGACCGTTTGATAATCTAAAATTTATCGCAAGTATGCTAGAGCTCAGTGTATAAAGATCGAAAGCAATGAATATATTTTTAATTTCTACCTTATCCAATATATTTTATTTATTTATATATTATTCAATCACAGACTTTATTCCATATATTTTAGGTTTACACATGGAGAACCCATCCATTTAGGAATTATGAAAAAACAGATTCATGTCTATGTTTAAGCGTCGAAAAAGACAGGTAAATTGACTGATGGGCTTGAATTGAAAATAAAAAGTGTTCAAATATTCATGTTTAAACTAATTGGTTCCACTAAATTTTACAATAAAAAAATGGGTTTTCCGATGAGAATTGTTGTTTGCTATAAAAACTGATCATTTGTAAATCATATCTTTTGTAAATATATATATATATAAAGTCGCTGATCAGGTCACAAGGTTTGGGTGTATCATGAGAGTTTAGTCAATTTGGTTTGTAGGCCGAACCAAACTTCAGTTAGCCATGTAGGTAGCTAGCCTTGAAGCCAATTCTTAAGACCAGCATGAGTTTGTTGACATATTGTCGAAAATTTAGAGCGAGTCTCCTTATAATTTCACAGTCTACTTATTTTCTCCTCCTTTTGGTTTGGTTAGTCAAACCCGATAAATTGCGATTGTCATAGCGCGTCTAGTGCGTGTACAAATGAATTTCAGTACTGCACGGTCAAACGACTTTTGTAGTCGTAGCCTCCTAGGAAGGCTAGCTAGTGCGTGCGTAGAGATCCGTTAAAACTCTATTTATTTTAGTAAAATTTTATGCGTAATTGAAGAAAATCACCCATTGACATCCGTTGCATATAGTACCTACGTTACTTTTTCTGTATAGTCGGTTATAATGAAGTTTTTCACTTCTTTCTTTTTTTTTAACCAAAAAAATTATGGTCACTTGTTCACGTAGATTTAGACAGATCTGATTAATATTCATACGAGTTAATTCAACGTGACAATAAATTTTGAAGGGATTGACTGGTACACAAATCAGTCCACATTTAAATTGCAAGTTTTTTCACGTAAGTAGTTGAACTCGTAAGTGTTTGTCTAACCCATGCTCTCGAAGACATCCGCTTTCAACTTTCGCTTTTACTAAGTTCTCCAATTTCTACGCTGATGACGATGTACATTATTATCTTCATAGGTCTCGAAATTCAATGCTGAAAGTATATTGTCTTCCTTAAGAGCCGCAACGAAGAAAATGGGAAACCATGTTTAGAAACCAAGCTAGATCTTGGAAAAGCGCAAAGAAAGAGAATTCGAGTCAGAGGACTGGATATGGTTAATGGTTCGATGCCATCGTTTTCATAGTCTCTTTGTATGAAACAGATCGATGAAGTTTGAAGAGTAGCTGATCAATTTGGTGCGATGAAGTCAAAGCTGGTGGGTGCGAGAGTCTTTACTTCTTTCGAGATCGATGTAACGTATGTTGATTGAATAATTGATATCAAAGCGTATAGTTTCTTCCAGTTTACATCCTAGCGTTGATTTGAGGCACCTATATTAATTGCTAGCTACCATGAAAGTAAGTACATTATATATATCTTTAGAGTCCAACATCCAGAAAAAGGAACCAGAGGCGCCACATTTTATATATGGTACGGAATCAGTGGATTTTAGCTGTCATCTTTTGATGATCATGACTCCATTTTGCCAAAAAATAGCCCCACTAATTAATGTTGAAAGGGGATTTGTTTTTTTCTTTTTTGGAAAAGGGTTTTCGGCTATGATAATTCAATGTCTTGTGGAGCAATTCGTTTATCACGGGACAATATCCTAGTACGTCCACCCTGTTGTTTTATTGTTTATATCTATAGTATGCTTTGGAGCCTCCCTGTCCCATATCATCCAATGCTATGGATTTGGCCGAAACAGAGATTAATGGTCATAGCTAGCTAATTCCAATAGCTTTTGTGGTGTGGTAGCTAGGGATCGATGTTATCCGCGATACTGTACGGCGTGTTCTGTATATCATCATCATGAGCACAGAACATGATGGTATGTTCCTCTTCTGTTCCAGTACTGCACAGAACATGATGGTATGGTCCTTGTGTTAACGGTCTGCAGATAGCCACCAATTTTGATTGTTAAAATTTTAGGTACGAGAAATTTATGAAAAGTTAAGATAACATAATTAAAAAAAAAAAAAAAAAAAAAGGTAAAAAATAAAAAATAAATATTTTTATAAAAGATAAATTATTTTATAAATTTTTTAGTCGGCTATATATTTTTACAATCAAAAAACACATGATACATCTGTATAAATACTATACTCCACTAAAGAAAAGCAGCATGGCCTGCAGCTTTTAGAGTCTACTAGACCTTTAACTTTTGCCTGCGACATGGGTTGCTGCTTCTGGTGCGCTCGTGTATTTTGTGGACAAAAGTGGAGTCCGCCATGTGATGTTTCATCTTTCTTATAGTGTAGAAAGTGGAGACTACAAGCCCATGATCTTATCCAGCCGCCGCCAGTTCTCTGCAGACAGAACTCACATTTTTAACCAGCGTTTAACAATTTATATTTTAACAGTAACAATTTCCTAAAGCTGATGCAGTTGTTAGGCCATACAGACTTTAAGGCTTACCATTTCGTTGTCTTGGGAGGAGATCGAGCATAGAAGACCCAAATTTGTTTATTTAATTAAAAAGAAGAAAAAAGAAAGAAGAAGAAATTCATGGCTAATTGTGTAATTTTTCTCTGTTTAAACTTCAATCAAATGCCGGTGAGGAAAATTTCTGACCGACCGCGAGGCCCTAAGAGACGCTTGCTTCTGAGTCGCTGGACATGAACTCCCTAAGATGCATGGCGAAGGACGTCATTTCCCTCGTAGATTCCGACACCGTCATCAAAGAACTGAAGCAAATCCACGCCCAACTGCTTCTCAACGGTTTTCTTAACGACCCTCATCTCCTAGGCCAATTTGTAGCCGCCGTAGCCCTCAAGAACCCCTGCAATCTTGATTATTCCAATCAAGTCCTGGACCAATGCGAGAACCCTACCCTCTTCCCCTTGAACTGTATGATCAGAGCCTACTCCAAAAGCTCAACCCCTCAAAAGAGTTTTCAATTCTATCACAGAATTCTACGATCCAGGAGTAATCTCTCGCCCGATAACTACACTTTCAACTTCTTGGTTCGCACTTGCGCGCAGCTCGTGGCAAGTGAGACGGGTCTGTCTGTACATGGTGCGCTTTTAAAATATGGGTTTGAGCACGACCCGCATATTCAAAGTGGGTTGATTTTCATGTACGCAGAATTGAGTTGCTTGAGTTCGTGTCATCGCGTTTTCGGAGAAATTCCTGAGCCAGATCTGGTGTCCCAGACGGCGATGGTGAGCGCTTGTGCCAAATGTCGCGATGTTCGTTTCGCCAGAGAGTTGTTTGATATAATGCCAAAGAGAGACCCCATTGCATGGAATGCGATGATTTCAGGGTATGCTCAGTGTGGGAAATCAAAGGAGGCATTGGATTTATTTCATTTGATGCAAATGGAGGGTGTGAGGATTAATGAGGTTTCTATGGTTTCGGTTTTATCTGCGTGTACCCACTTAGGTGCATTGGATCAAGGGAGATGGGCGCATGCATATATAGAGAGAAACAAGCTAAGGATGACAGTCACGCTGGGGACCGCACTGATTGACATGTATGCAAAATGTGGAAACGTGAATAAGGCCATGGAGGTTTTCTGGGAAATGAAAGAAAAGAATGTGTATACTTGGACTAGTGCCATGGGTGGGCTAGCCATGAATGGATGTGGTGAGAGGTGTCTTGAACTTTTTTCCCTTATGAAACAAGAGGGGGTTCAGCCCAATGAGGTCACATTTGTTTCTGTTCTTAGAGGTTGTAGTGTGGTTGGACTCGTCGAAGAAGGCCGTGAGCATTTTGAGTCAATAAGCAAAGTGTATGGTATTGACCCCAAACTTGAACACTATGGCTGTATGGTGGATTTATATGGTAGAGCTGGCCGCTTAGATGAAGCCTTAAACTTCATCAACAACATGCCTGTGAATCCTCATGCTGGTGCTTGGGGAGCCTTGCTTAATGCTTGCAGAATGTATAAGAATGTGGATATGGGTGTGAAATTGCCTCGAGAAAGCTAGTGGATCTGGAGGCCCAGAATCACTGTGCTTATGTTCTCCTATCGAATATGTATGCTGATTCCAAGAAGTGGGAAAGGGTTAGTGGTGTGCGAGAGACTATGAAGGCCAAGGCTGTGAGAAAGCTTCCTGGTTGTAGTGTTATAGAGGTCGACGGTGAAGTTCATGAGTTCTTTGTTGGGGATGAGTCCCACCCAAGGTATGATGAAATTGAGATGATGTTGGCAGAGATCTCAAAGCGGCTGAAATTAACAGGTTATGTTGCGGACACCAATCCCGTGCTGTTTGATATAGACGAGGAAGAGAAGAGGATGCTTTGAATAAACATAGTGAGAAGGTAGCCATTGCTTTTGGTCTGATCGCTTTGAAGGAGGGTGTACCCATTAGGATTGTGAAGAACCTCAGGGTTTGTTTGGATTGCCATGAAGTAATAAAAATTATATCTAAAACTTTTAACAGAGAGATTGTTGTTGTGAGAGACAGGAATAGGTTTCACCATTTCAAAGACGGTAACTGTTCTTGTAAGAATTATTGGTGAAATAACTTTATGCAATAACTTTTCCTTTGACTAGGATAGCAATGATTTTCCAGATGGTATCCAGGGAACTAGCCTGATCTTATTTGTAAGATTGGCAATGGATTCGGGGTGGCATGCTCGCAACATTGCAGTGCACCGAGGAAAAATCCCAGATGTCTTGGAGCTGGGTAGGGAGACTCTGACAATGAGGGGATTCTAGGAGCATAACAGTGTGTGGGAGATTAGCAGAGATCATGGGAAAACCTGGAAGTCTCCGAATGTGGGGATGCGGAAAACGAATTGTGTTGTGGCAGTGAGAAGGGAGCAGCAGTATTTTGTAACAATTTGTAGAAATAGTGGGGGCAGGATTATTGAAGCATGGGATGGGAAGAAAAAAGGTTGAAATCCACTGAAAGGAAAGGCGTTGGCTGTGAGGGCTGCCCAGTTTTCTGCCTATGATAAATTCGATATTGAAGAGTGACTCGTTGGGGCTCTGCAATCAATGTAATGCAATGACAATCCAGCCTAACTGGGGTGCAGAGACGGAAGTCAGAGAGATTAGGGGTGCCCTTAGTGAATTTCCATCATGGGGAGTCTTAATTGGGTGCCGAGGGAAAGCAACACAGTTGCTTATAACATTGCAAGGTTGTTTGCTGATAATGATATGTGTGGATGTCTCAATTGTGCGCCTATCCCTGAGGGAGCAACTCGAATTATGTCCAACTGTAAGTCCTAAACTTGTATGTTGCTTAGAAAAGAAGAAGAAGAAGAGTGATTGTATTTTTGCTGAGGCTGTTATGTTCCTTTCATTGTGAAAGAGTGATTTTTTTTTTTTCTTCCGTAGTATCTCTTTGGCCTTTGGGTACCTATGTATATCCCCTTTGTGTGTCCAGGATACTCAACATACTCCCTATAGGAGATGAATCACCTAGGTTTTATTGCAAGCGTCTTGGATCAGGTCACTCCATTGCTGAACTTCTTTATCATAGCAGTACTATTTGGATCAACTGGCTGAGGTTGATTGATTACCACTGAGCGTTAGCTCAAGTGGTACCTCCTCCCTTAGGGAGGGTTAGATCCGGGGGTCGAATCCCCCTTTCCGCAGGCTCTGTCCTGCTGTCCAAAAAAAAACACTGGCCGAGGTTGATTGTCCGTGGCATGATCCAACTGATGCCGAACTCTGCGCTAAATATGGCCATTGTAAAATGCGCTTTAATGGCCTTCTGTGATGATACGGGCTATGGCTTACTTTGGACTTCCCCATAAATGCCCAAATTTGGTCTTATTCATTGAATCCTGAATTTTTGCTTCCTTTATTTACTTGAGTGTCCTCTTCTCATGAGCCTACGGTGCAACCGCTCGAGTATCTGGAGGAAGCGAAGTTAATAGCAGTAGAGCTTATCTTCCTCCATGTTCAACAATTCAGTAAGTAATCTATACCTAACCAATGAAATATACGAAAAAATAGGTCATGTGACATAATCTAAGAGTACCATTCTAGTAGAATATGCACATTGCAAAGTATCCAAAAAAACAAAAATGCGGATATTGCTAGTTTAGAGGGTAAATTACCCGTAGAATTATAGTTTAGAGATGCAAAGTAAATTTTTTTAATAAAAAACAAAAGGGGGAATAAAAACCGACTCTTCCAACAGCAATTAACAACCAATGAGGAGAAATATAGCTAAGCTCCGTGGGTTAGTTGCCATGCATACTCGAAACGAACATGTTTGAAAAGAAAACAAACGAACTAATTAATTGCTAGCGGCCATGTCGCTCCCATTACCCTTTTCTGCTATCGGACATTTACTTCCATTACTTTCAGTCGCTGCAACAACAAACAAACCTCAATTGAGGTGGTTGCTTTTCCTTGCGGGAAATGGAAACTATCTGAACTGTTTCCCACAACTAAATATATAGAAAGCCGGCACTGCGTACCTCAGATTCGCTAAAAAGAGCAATTCCTCATGTTATGGTGTTAAATCTGATTTTTGCTTCTGCTATATATATACGGACAGTAGACGCGACAATTTCTGCCCCATTGCTCGAGAAAAGCCCGCTAAAAATGCCTAAAACAAAGCAATCCAGGAAAGGGCAATCAAAGATCGATGTAACATATGATCAGGTGGATTAAGAGATAAAAGAAGTAGATGAAAAAAGAAACAAATACTTGTAAAATATTCTTCTGATCGAATGTGTATATATATATATATGGACAAACGTATATTAGCTGTTTGAAGATGTTGCCTGTGAAGTAATTGCATGTACGTTAAGAGCTTAATTAGAGTTGAATTCGTCATGATTCAACTCTTTCTCCGCGTCACCTTGTCAACATTACAGCTCTCACTAAATGCCTGCATGCCGAGGTGGATAGGATAGCTTCTGGGAGTTAAAAGTCATTTTTTTTCTTATGAAACGAACGTGGCTCATCATGAAAATCCTTAGTTTGACCTTATCAAAGTGGATTCAGATCAATATGGGATTAGCGTGTCAAACTCGATCAGAGAGTGACATTAGTTAATATGGACATGGTAGTCACCGCGTTGGGACAAGATTACGAAGAAAGAGACATTTCTATAGGAAGAGATCACCCGCACGTGAGGTAAGTTAGGCGCAGATGCCTACCTATTGTTTGCATTAAGAGAAGGCCGAAAGTTTACTGTTTGATCAGGTTTAAGTCTTCATTTGGAGAGGAAAAAGGGCGTAAAGTCCGCGCTTGTTAGTTTGGCTGGTTTAACTTTTCCAGGTCTAATTAAGAAGCACTTTTGAAACCAAGTCTGGTCTTCAACTTTATTAAAACATTTTTCCTGTAGCAGAACTTCCTCAATTAACTACCACTGGCCTCACAGCTACTAGGATGTATTTGAAAGGTGAAGGAAAGTTAGGACTGTGGAGAGATAATAACGTACAATGGCATGCCGATAGTTGTGTTGCATGCCACTATGGGGTCCAAATTCGTATCAGTAGGCACAGAAAGATATGTAATAATACATATATATAGCTGCTTTAGCTCTTTGTGATCTCCCTGATGATTCTAGCACAACCCAACAGAATCCAATTCCTCGGGCATGAGAGTCAAGTCCGTAATTGGCCTCTTTCAAGTTGTATGGATGCTCATGCTATATATATAGGAGAGTGTTACATATTCATGGACTTTCTAAAACTTTGAACGTTGAAAGTCTTTTGGGAAAGCTTTTGTCATGGAGAAGCGTCCCATGATGACCCCGCTTTACCTAACCCCATCTGAAAAAATGCATTATTAACTATGACCCGACGCAACCCTCATTACCTAACCCCGCTTTACCTTACCCTCATTATATATATATATATATACATATATATTTTTTTTGCGGTCAACAGCGGCGGCAGGCATAGCCTGCGGATATGGGGCGTCGAACCCCGGAAGTATCCTCCCTAAGGGGAGGAGGTAACCACTGAGCTAACGCTCAGGGTTTAGAATGTATTTTGCCTGCCAATAAAACAGATTTTAAATTACTTGTTGATTCACACGGGAGAACGCACGGCAATAACTTCTTTTTCGTTTCTGAATATTTGGTCCTTCGCCACATATATTCTATAAGAATAATGGCTCACTTTCTCATTTCTTTTTCGGTTGAATTCTCTCTCACATACATGTACAAATTTTATTTATGATTTTCTCCCAGCATCTCAAGACATTCTGTTGCTATATATATAGCGCTAATAGATAGCTTGGATTATATTCATTTCTAAATTCTAAAAAATTGTAAATATTGATGGAGGGTTCAAATTGTGATCAGCTAATTAAAATACAATAATTTCCCTGAGGGGATCGAATGAAGGCATATGATATATTAAACTACCTTGAATGCATGCATGGTGAAATTGGCTCTTAATTATGTGTGCATGCACTACTCTAATGCGCATGCTTAGAGGATATTGGAAATGCATGTTAGGATCGCTTTTAAACAAATATCCTTTCTTAACAGATACAATTTATATGACTAAATATAGATTGTTTATTCTCCACATGCATGATGATGCCTTTGAAGAGACGACCACGGGCACGGGAAGATAATATATAGTTATATATTATAACTTTTGAAGTTTCTAATTATGCTAATTCCATTCATAGATCACTATAAAAAAAAATTAGGTCTTTAGCAATGGTCTTTTTATTAGCGGTCGCTAAAAATGTCGCTATAAACCCCTTTTAGCGGTGTTTGTGTAAAAAATGCCGCTATAGGTTGTCCACAACAGTATTTTTTGAAAAACGCCACTAGAATAAAATCTTTAGCGGTTTTGTGTAAAAAATACCGCCATAGGTTATCTACAATGACGCTTTTTGAAAAAAGTCGCTAAAAATCAAACTTTTGGCTGCGTTTTTTAAAAAGTGTTGCTAAAAATTTGATCTTTAGCTGTGTTTTGCCACAAACGCCACTAAAAGTCAAACTTTTGGCGGCATTTTTGAAAAAACACAGCTAAAACTCACACACCTGTAGCAGCGCTTTGGAAAAACGCCACTAAAACTCACATACCTGTAGCAGGGTTTTTCCAAAGTTCTGCTAAAACTCAACCAAAAACGCTGCTATAGACAATTACATGATTATTTATTATTTTTAAGTTATTTAATGTTAATAATTATTTTATATGTTATATAATATATTATATTATATAGTAATGTATTTGAAAAAAATTTATTCTAGGGAATCCACTTAATAAAATATGAAATTAGTGGGAAGTGTTATGAAAATTGAAGTTGTTATATGATATAACTTGGTGACTATGTTGTTTTTGACCCATTTTGACACGGAGAATATAGAGTTGCTTATAGCCTTATAGACAAGTAGGTATTTTGTTTACATAATTTTTTTATTTATTTCTATTTCTCATGTGATATTTGTTTTCAATTACAGGAATTCAAGAGGACGTTGATGTGTAAAAAGAGGAAGATTTTAATTGGTCCTTGCTTATTGTGTTGTATTTAATATTTTAGCTAGTCCTTGCTTAGTGTTATTTTAGATTAGAAACTTGTTACTTTCTAGATTACTTGTAGAGATTCTTGTGTTTGTTGTAAAACATTATTAATCAATGATGAAGTATATTTTATTTTATTATTCTTGTTCTTTAAGTTTTACATCCAGTGAATTATGGTTATTAAAATAAATTTGTATTACCGATTAAAAAAGCATGTATAGGAAAATATAGGAAAAAATTAGTGGTGTTTTATAAGAAAAAATTAGTGGTGTTTTAAAAATGCTGGCACATATAAAAAAAAAAAAAAAAAGCTGGCATATGTTTTTAGTTGCTGTCATAAAATGCCGCTATAGGTAGGAAAAAATTGAGCTAAATGCTGCTAAAAACCTCTAGCAGCGTTTTCCTAAAACACTGCTAAAGACCTATACTGGCGTTTTAGGGAAACGCTACTAAATTTTTTTTACAAATGCACTTCAAATCTTTAACAACGTTTGTAACTGTTACTACGCGACCACTGTTATAACCTACTGTGACGACGGCCGCTAAAAAATTGCTGCTAAATCTTTAACAACGGTTTCTAAAGGTTAATTTTTTTTTTTGTAGTGAATATATAACCATGTTTCTCAATTAATGTGAATAGTTGGTTTGTGGGAAAGAATCGAAAAAGTTTCTCGTGTGACAAAATTAGTCAATGACTTGGACACTTTAACTGCGCCTTTTCTTAATTAATTTCTAAGTGCAAACGAATCAGGTTTAAGGATAAAAATAAAATATTACTAATTGACTAATTGGGATAAAATACATCCCAACCATTTAACAATTTGAGATTTTCTCCACTTTTCTGTCCAAATTAAATTTTTAAGAAGAGATAGAGAAGGAATTAACCAACGAGGATTGATTCTAAGATTTATTTACAACTAATTACTTATATCTTTTGACTGCCTTTGTTGGATATGCTTCCTTCGACATGTACATGGCTACGGCATATTATAAATAATTGTCCAAATTTATATTCTTTTATGTTTATTTATATTTTTACTTTATTCTTCTTACAGATTATTGCAAGCATTGCAACAAAAAGAGTAAAAGTTGCGGCCTGCAGCCTTACTTTTCAGGCATCACTTTGAATGTGTTCGTGCAAGTTGATGGCATCTCTAATTACTTGAGTACAGGGAAAATCACGGCACAGAAGCCAATCTTCCTCGAAGTTTAGGTTGGGTCAGCTTACGTGGCGAGAAATATTCCTCTGTTTCGGAATATATCCCTCAAGAATGTTTTTATCAAAACAAAACCACCGACTTTTCGTGGGGAGAGCAACAAGCGCGCGCGCGCGGGCTCTCTCTCTCTCTCTCTCTCTGGCTTCAGCTGAATTGACACCTCCCCTTTCAGAAGAGTTTGGTTCTGGGGTAAAATCCTTAGAATTGTAAGCTTAGATTCTTCTAAACAAAGCCTTGGGAAAAAAGAAAAAGCATGCAATTTGGCGTTAGAATAAATAAAGTTTCTAGAAAGAACACCTTGTATCTCGTCCCTCCCATTGTTTCTCCTCTTTCATTGATTCCTCCTTTACTATGATTTGCCAAACCCTCTACCCTACAAGGAAACAAACTATTAAAGTCACTACCTCCTTTTGCTCTCCTGCGATAGTGTCTCTTCCTTCGACTCCTTGTACTATAGCCTATAGGAACTGTTACACATGTAAGATTGGAATCTTGTAGAAATTGCAAACCCAAGTTGGCCGAACATCATCAAAGAGGACAAATAACAAAGCCTTTATCCAGAGAGAGAGGGAGAGACAGATAGGACTAATGAAAAGAAACGACGACATCTATTTGTTGGTGTCATAGCAGTAAGAAAAAAGAGGATAGCATCTGGGTGTCGAAATGCAATAACAACCTCACGTGGTGGTACTGAAAAAGGTTGCGGACGACATGATCGATTCGCAAGTTGCAGTTTTGGGCATCTTCTCTCCTTTCGAGGGGTCCCTTTTGGTACTTAGTAAGAACATGCCTAGAAATCTAGGAAACCGAACTCCACTCAAATTTTGTCGTTCGAATTACATTACTGTATATTCGTCCTGAAATTTTAGATAAGGGACATGACGATCGACCGATATCATCGTCGTCAGGTTTTGTGTTTGTGGTAAGCAGAGTAAAGCCAGAAACCACAGCACTTGATCAGCGTTGGATAATGATGCGCATAAACTTAAGGCTGCTAAGATCAGATTCCAGCATTCTCGTCACCAATTAGAATATGGCATTGTCTTTATGGCTGTGGAGGAATAAGAATTTTGACACGGCAATCTTTTGTTCAGAACATCGATATTCCTACGTATACTTTCGCTTATATATCACGATCACTTGGATTAGGATTTACTTTTATGTGGTATTAATTACTTAATATAGGACACTTGCAGATAATTTGGGATATTGATGGATTCCTGCCTACTTTAGTGATCGTCTGTTTACAGCTTGAACAACATTAATTAACCGTATTAGGTTTTTGTAGTTCATACGGAGACGTCCCAATCACTCATTTAATTTGAGTCCCTCCATTTCAGTAGCTAGATAGATTCGATCGGAACTCTCATGAAAAAATAATATTAGTCCAATTTTTCAGAAAATAGAAAACAAAATATATATGCTATATTACACATTTTGCTACGTAAAAAATCGAGTGTACGTATGGTCATAAAATGGTTAAATTGAAGAGTCAATGTCTTTACAAGAGAGCAAAGTTAGAATTTCCGTTTTGTTTACAATCGCGATATATATTTTTTTTATATAAAAAATTTATGTACCAATTTTAAGAGGTCCAAATTGCCACATTGAGGCGTGATCACTTGTAAAGTATCAAAGAAAATGCACGATTTGATCAAGTCACCATTATTATACGTCCGATCCAAATTATAGAGATTACTCTGGCACCGTTTGGATGTATGGTCAAGATTAGAGTTATATTCAAACCGAGTATTGATTGTTCAAACTCGGCTTGTTAGACATAACTGATCAGCAAGCTGCGTAGCCACCTAAACTTAAAAAATAGAGCCCATCCAGATTGGATGATCCTGTGCACCATTTTCAATATATATATATAACTATTTTTCTTCTCCCGGTTCTTTTGGAGTCAGCTGAGAGCAGCATCTGAGTGAGTGATAATAAGACGAAAGGAAAACCCCATAAAATAATCTCTGAATCTGTCTTGGCTGGGTGCCGTAGATGTTAAACCCACATAAGAGAATTATCCGGACGCTTTCTTTCTCTACTCGCAAATAGATTCAAAGCACGTTTAATGATGTCGTCTCTTTCTCTTTGCCCCGCGACCAAGTTTTGGGGTCCCCTGATCTGCTAACTTCTTGTCCCAAACATTTAGCTAGTCCGGGTGGGTGTACTGTAGTATCGTGCATCACGATGTCTTGTATTTCAACTTTCAAGCGTCGACATAGCATGCTCCACCCACCTCGTACGGTGTTGCCGCTTGATGCAGAATTATTCATGAGGCTGGTACTATACAGCCGTTCAGTTCTTATCATTCCTTAATGGCAGGAACGTGGAAAGAGGCAACAAAGAAAGGGACGAGCAAAATCGAATTGACTTGCAAACCCAAAGATACCATTGAAGTGCGAGAGAAAAAAAGAAAAAGAAAAAGAAAATTAATAGAGATTAAAAAATTTGCTTGGCTATGAAACATGCCTGTCTTATAGGAAGGGTAGCTTATAGTAGGGCTGTCTAATGGCCGGCTGGACCGGAGTGCGCGAGAAAAAAAGAAAAAGAAAATTAATAGAGATTAAAAAATTTGCTGGGCTCTAAAACATGCCTATCTTATAGGAAGGGTAGCTTATAGTAGAGCTGTCTAATGGTCGGTCCGGTCCAGTCCGGTTCGATCGGTCAAACCGGCAATACCCTAAAATGCACATACCGGACCAGACCGGACCGGTCAGTCTAATAGACCGGTTCCCGGTTTCACCGGTTCGGGTTTGACGGTTTGGGCAGTTTGGGCCATGACATTTTGGGCATTTTTTAGTTTGGGCCTCTTAGCATTTTTATTTTTTAGGCCTTTTTTGGGGTTTTATTTTGGACTTTTTGGGACCATTTTTGGATTTCTTTACATCAGTTTTTTGGCCTATTTTTACATGAAATATTTGGCTATATTTCAACCAAATTTTGTAAAAGTTGTTACATTTGATTTGAAGAAAATACTAAGCTCTAATTAAAGAGTTCTAAATCCTAGTTTTTTTAAGATAATAAATCATACATTTAAAAAAATCAACAAAACAAATAGACATTACAATATAAAGGAAGTCTAAAATAAAAGTATCAAATAGAATTACAAGTAAAACTAATTAATAATTACTAACTACACTACTCTATTACAAGCCATAACAAACAACAAAATAATCAAATCAACAAACTAAAAGTATAATTAATAATACATGTCATTAAAATATCCAATAATTTGTCCATTGTCCGGTTGTGAATTGTCCATCTCCCATGAAAGCTGTAAAAGGAAAAAAAATTTACACGTGAGATAATAAACTAATAAACAATATAGTGGGCATTATTATAAAAAAAGAGATAAAAACTTACCATGAAATCAAATTAAATTAGTCTTCAGTTATCTCAAGCCGAGCCACTCGTGAGTTAAACATTATTTCTAATAATTTATGACAAAAACATGTTCAAATCTTCATAAATAACTAGAACTTACAAAATTAAAAAATTAACCAACATAGAAATAAAATATAATAGTATTACATGATTCTAACGCCTCAAAGACCTCAACTTCGTCCAGTGACTCCCGAATATCTAACTTAATTGGAAGGCCGTGAGGGAGGAGGAGAAGGCCGGAGAGGGAGGGAGGCGCAAGGGAGGAGGGGGAGGCGGCAGGGAGGGGGAATTAGGGTTTTCTGAAAATAGAAAAGAGGGGGGGCGCAGGAGAGAGAAGGGTCGAGGGGGGGCTGTGTGAGTGACGAAAGATTTTTTTTTTTTTTTTTGTAACGCTAAACACGCATTTGGGGGGGGGAGGGCACAGGAAAGAGAAGGGTTGGGGGGGGTGTGGGGGTCAAATGCCTCAAATTCATCATGCGCGCCTTTTTTTTTTTAATTTTTTTAAAAAAAATCGGTAAGGACCGATTTGGAGTGATATACTCTGGTCTAACTCCGTTTTTCCATATAAATAATCCGGAACCGGACCGGAGTACACCGGTTTACCGGATCGGTAAACCTAGTATCAGAAAAAGGATCGATTTTGGCAAAAACAGTCTGATTTCAGTCCGGATTGGCCGGTCCGGCTGGTTACTTGGCCAGCCCTAACTTATAGTATTGATTATGCATCATCATCATTATCGTGGTCATCATATATATATATATATATATGAGTCTCCTCAAAAAAACAGGTGCCTACTTAAAAAACAAATGTCCAGCACAGACGCTACCTATAGTTGACTTGATGCACGATCATAGCTCTCCACGTTGCAGTTTTGTTTTGTTTTTTTTTAAGTTTTGAAAATGACAATTGGAATTTTTATTCGGGAATGCTCAATGAATATTAATGCAGCCATTATCTTTTCTGATCTTCGGATATTTCCACCCGAATGCAGCCATATTTAGAGTCAGAGGGTCATTAATTGAGAAGAACCATGCCCGATCATCCTGTTAAAGAAACAATGTGGACCTTGTCCTTTACCCCCCTCAAATTAATGACTATTTATCTACGTGCATGAAAGCACCATCACATATTTCCGAAAGCTCATCTTTGAAAAGGAAATCAAATCCCGCCTTAAATTAGTGATAAAAAAAAAATTAAAACAGAAGGAGATAATTTGGAGGTTATAGTTGCGACTGATCAACCCTTTAATTTATCTTTACAGATAGTGGCCTCTTGTAATCTGTTATATATGTTTCGGCTTAATTGGTTGGCTTCAGGATGAACATTGCTATCAAAAACTTTCGTAGACGAGGGAAGCCCCGTGTGGATTCAGCTAATTGCTGTTTTGTCTCTACGGGTGAAATAGAAGTGCCCAATCATACGCTGTTTTGTGGCATTCAACGGTCAATGGTCAATCAGGCTGGCATGTCAAAAGCTTAGCGCCATGTTTGGATGACAAAAAGAAATTGAAATTTATTTTACAATCAGCCATGAGGTTTTCACAAATTTCAACCACTTTTCACGTGCTCGAATTTTTTTTTTTTCGAAATTCTAATAACTTGTTATAAACTCTAACACTGTTTTACAGACTCCAACGGAATTTATACAACATTCAATTAAAAAAAAATCGACAAAAAATTTTAGAAGAGGTCCTCTCGATCGAGGTGACTATTGATATAATCTTACAAGGCAAGAGCTTTGACGTGATGTAAAAAGGAGTTGAAAAGCTATATCCCACTGCAGAAGTACCGGAAGAAATGAAGAGATTTAAGTGAGATCCAAAGCCCTTGCAAAATCGTAGAGTTAAAAGAATTGCAAAAAGGACATTTTCCCATGATTTTACAGGGAGATGCAGAATAGTATTCGAAGAGCCTGTATTTACAGAGGTAGATTTGTTTCAAACTAAATCAAATACTTTATTCGATTGACGATTGACGATTGGCATAGTGGAACCACGTCGTTCTTAAACCATGTCCATAGAACGGCACAAGTGTCAACTCTCAACCTAAACAGAAGCGGTCAGGTCAGTCTTGCACTTTTAATCCCCACCTAAGAGTTTATTTTGTTTGTTTGTGGGTGAGTCTACAGTAATGGACCTACACTAATATTATATTGCCTCTTGTAATATCAACTAGTGGGCTATCTAATAATTGTCTTCTTTTTTTTTTTTTTTTTCTTTTTTTTGGGGGGGGGGGTCCACACAAAGTTAGTTAAGCTAATATATGTTTCGAAACATACGCATGCACTCCCAAAATATCTAGATTGTGAACCTTCTGATACAGTTCAGTGAATTCCCCAATCCCATTTGATTATTGTTAGCAACAAATTAAATAACAGAGGATGCCAAGAATTCGACACATAGGTAGAGAGACAATAAGACTTTTAGGTATTTCACTACTCCGTAGGTCCTAATGGGAACTAAAACTTTGAACTTCATGAGGGTCAAATTAGGTCCTGGCTTTAGGGCAAGTCCACCCGTCGTGCCACTAGCAAGGGTCTAGTGGAGGAAGGCGGTTATGTTCCTCGATCGAAAGCTAAAATTTTGACTCCCTTTTGACCCGAATCACTAATCAGAAAAGCTCTACTCTCGCATGCAACCTGGATTCGATTTCTCGCTATACGATTTGGCTAACTTGATGGTGAAATCTGATGGAACTCTCAAGATCCAATGGTCATCAAAGCAGTACCACTTCAAAGGTTGTTCGTCGATCTTTATCATCATCCATGGACCACGCATCTGGTGAATTCCCAGTTCCATAATTCAAGTTTATTTCAGAGGATCATTCTGCTACTCCTGGATTGAGTGGGAGATTGAGGAACCGACAGTTTAATTGAATTTCTGCATAGAACTTTTTGGGTAATAATTGGTTAGTAATATTAAAGAGTTAAATGTAGAGAGGTACAGGCATAGTACGGCTGAGAAGCAGCCAATATACATCAATACGCAAAACAGGAGAAGCAAGAAAAATAAAAAATACCAAAAGGAAAAAAAAGATGGGTTCTGTTCCAAGTTTTAGCATTGCCATCCTGTGAAAGCCAGCGTATCATAATGTGTAGGAGGGCGAAGGACCAACACCTTTACAATTAATACGCGGGCTTACGGTCAAACAAGACAACGGTACCCTGTTTGGCTCTTTACTTTTCACTTTGGTGGGAGGATTTGATTCTTCACTCCCTTTCTTCCACTCCTGCCATTCCTTTTTGGAAATATTAGGTCTATTCTTAATCCAAGCAAACCCGCCCCTTTTGGCACCAGTCACCATGTGCATGTTGGGCGTTGAGTGCCGCATGATTCGCAAAATAAAAAACGAAAAGCGAATTCTCGGTGGAAAAAGAAAAAAAATGGAATTTGAGGCTTTGAGCGGATCAAAGTCATTTTCTTAAGGTCCAGACCATTCTCCCCGAGTTGGACCCTTTCTTTCCCCAGCTCTTTATATCTCCCACCAGTCATCTCGAGCTATGCTTTTCTCATCAGAGTCCTCTCAAAACACCAGGGATCCAACCAACTCAACCCAAGTTGGAAAAGCGTTGGAGATAATGGTGGGTTCCTCTTCGTCTCTTTCTCCTTTTGGTTTCTCTCTATATCTCTGTATCTGCAACCTATACTGTTTGCTTGTTCTTAACTCCTTCAGAGATTGTCTACAGGATACGGAACACCAGCTGACCAGATGGGAAGGCTATGTGGACTGGAGGAAAAGACCTGCTCTCAGTGGCCGCCATGGCGGCATGATTGCTGCTTCCTTTGTATTGGGTCCGTGCAAAATTTCAACACCCACTTGATCTTCTTTTAAAAAGTTACTACATGATTCACGTTTTTCTCAAGAAATATCTCAGTGGGTTTATCTGTGAAAGCTGAAAAAGCACTCTCTATAATGGGTTTATTATTTCTGTAAATTTTTGTCACATGCAGTTGCGGAGATATTGGAGAACCTGGCATATTTAGCAAATGCAAGCAATTTGGTGCTGTATCTATCAGAGTACATGAACTTCTCTCCCTCAAAATCGGCCAACAATGTCACAGATTTCATGGGAACGGCTTTCCTTCTGGCTCTACTTGGAGGCTTCCTAGCCGATGCCTTTTTCACCACTTATCACATCTACCTGATAAGTGCAGTCATTGAATTCCTGGTAAATACGCTCTTTCTACTCCCTCTTTCTCTTACATAATATATTATTCTTATTATGTCTTACCTTAGCCACAATAATCTCCCTGTTAGCAGAAACTGATTGGGCTCTTATTGAAAAATTTCACCTTTTCTCTGTTGCATCAGCTCCATTTTGTGACCTTCTTAGGCAAGAGACATTGCCTGAGCTATAAAAACGCACAGCCAAAACACGTGTCTTTGGAATTTTATAAACCTTCCGAAACTTGGATTTCAGAACCATTACTTGGGCACACTCTCATTGGATAAAGTTGCAAGTTGATGCAGTCTGTTTTCTGCAATTCAATTCATCTGTCAAAAAACAACAAATTTCCTTTTCGTCCTCGCCTAAAGCAAATTCGGCCAAATAACCTTTTTCTAATGCTCAGTTTTTTTTTGCTACAAAAGTACAAAACCGAAACAACACTATCACCTCTACGCGTTGAATGACGCTCCTGTGAAGAAAAAAAAAATCCCTGGTCTTTTCTCCCTTAATTTCATTTCTGAAACAAATTAATAATCCTTAATTACTAGCAACCTAGGATCTCTTGATACAAACAGATGACGTGTTCATTGAGATAGTTTTCCTATTTAATTAAGATGTGAGGGTTTGACCTGATCGATCGAGTAGAGGAGATAGAAATTTGATGTATTTATTTTGTCTGGTCTGAATATTTTCAATATCCCACATGCAATCTTTGAATTTCTTGGACTTTGATCTACATATATATATATAATATTTGTATTACTGTAAAAGACAAAATTATGGTCGTTGGGAATTGCGTTATGGGGATATAGTCATAAAGAGCAATATTATGTTGAGGAAACCTCTTGACGATGGTGCCAAATATATCATTTTAGAGTACACATAATTAGGTTGGAGAAAGTCTCGATCGTGTCCCGTAGTATTCCACATGCAACGCATCCAAACACATTTCGTGCCTGATCGGGGTCCCATCTAAACGTCTCTCTCTCTCTATCTGGTTTGAGAGGGCAAAGAGAAAGTTCGTTTTTTCATATATCTACGTTGTCCTGATCTATCTTCAAATTTTATCTTGTCTTTGCTAGTGTTGCCCAATAGTGTACGACCACCGTGTCACATGTCCCTTCATTTTCCGCGTCTCGACGCCCCTCTGTATATGCCATGCGTCAGGGACGAAATCAAGATTAGACATTAAATGGTCAATTACATAATAGTAAGTTTTACAAAGTTAAAAAATATATAAAAAAAAATAGTAAAAATCATTAATGAATTATTTTTTTCTAACTTTTTTTTGGGGCTGGGGTGCCTGACCCCTCTAGTTTGGTCCCTGTGGTACTTGGCCCCAGCTTGGTTCGTTGTCTAAGATACCCTAGTTTTGGCGTACCGATAATACAGGACAATATATAAGTGCAGCTAGTTGTAAGCACTGAGACACGTTGTGACCAAATATTGTAAAATCCGTCTCATTTGATATTTTTTTCCTTTTCTTGGATCTCGTTGGCAAGTGGAAGAGCCATATTGGGAAACAGTGTTTCCATGCAGTTCCGTGAACCACGCGGATGGTTTCCATCTGGACAGAACCTACCAAAAGATCATCATTTCATGAAAGTTGACCCTTAAACACCTCGAATAGTGACATTTCGTGCTCAATGGGACATAGAAGAGTCCCCATCCTTGCCAAACACGTGCTCTAGGAGCCCACTTTTGTGGTGCCCAACCATGTAGGTCGACCACAATTTTAGCACTATTGCGTGAATAAGCGCACAGATCACATGTTCGATTATAATAAATATCGTAATCATCTTAAGTGAGAATTACAGTGATGTGTATGAATTTACACTAACTCTTTAGAATTTATTTGTATGTTATGTAAGCTCACTCCGGGGCCCACCTCCTTGTATAACACTCGGTTATATGGGCCAGGGGATTGAGCTGAGAGGCAAGAGAGGAAATATGTGGATGCAACGTGATTTCCATGCTGGGTTGGACCAATGTCGCAGCCCATCATCACACCACTCCATCTGGGCTGTACTTTTTTTGTTAGGAATGATTAGGCTCAGTTTCGTGATATTTGGTCGAGTTCCAGTTTAGACTAACGGGCCCATTCCAGGCCTGTATTACCCAATCTCATTAATTTACGAATATACCGACTTGAGAAAGTTAATCTTGCCACTGCTTATCTAATGTGAATATCTGGTTCCTAACTAGGCTGTCTCTAGATCGAAATCCTTATTGCTCCTCTGTTTTACATGGCCCTAACTAATTGTTAAGTACTGAAACAGGGTTTGGTTGTACTGACGGTGCAAGCAAAGTCACCTTCCCTGAAGCCACCAGCATGTGACCCAACCAACCGCAACATTGCCTGCCAGGAAGTACATGGAGGAAAAGCTGCAATGCTATTCCTAGGGCTCTATCTGGTGGCCCTGGGTGTTGGGGGGATAAAGGGATCACTACCAGCACATGGAGCTGAGCAATTTGATGAGAGCACACCGCAAGGAAGGAAGCAGAGATCAACCTTTTTCAACTACTTTGTCTTCTGTCTCTCATGCGGAGCCCTCATCGCGGTGACATTGGTGGTGTGGATTGAGGACAACAAGGGGTGGGAGTGGGGTTTTGGCGTCTCTACCATTAGCATATTTTTATCTATCCCAGTCTTCCTAGCCGGTTCAGCTACTTACAGGAACAAAATACCTAGTGGAAGTCCACTTACAACCATCCTCAAGGTAAGCTTGGCACATTATGGATAGATATCATGAACAATGCCTGAACTTTGCGTTTGGATAGCCCCTAGGTTTAGTGTTGTATGCATAAACTATGACAGGTAAGTTCGTCTGCAATTTTTAGATATATCATCAACCAGATTGCATCATATCATTCATGCAAGCAATTAAATTCACTTGTTTCCTATCAGTTTAAGATGTTGGAACAGACTGCTATGTTTGATCATCTATAGGTACTGCATGGTTACTGATTAAAGCAAAAGCACTTTGGTGATGCAATTTACTCTGCTTTTTGCACAACTAAACTGTGGCAGTTTTGCATGAAGACAGACTAAATTGGTTTAATGATCAAACAGGTTTTGGTTGCTGCTACACTCAATAGATGCGTTAGCAGGAGCCCAAGGAATGCTGTTGTAAGCATGGCCACCTGTCCTTCTTCTCCAAACTTAACCAGCAAGGAAGCTGAAGAGCAGAGTACTAAAACAAGGGAGGAGTCGACTAATGCCCCAACAGAAAGCCTCAAGTTCCTAAATAAAGCGGTGGTAAACAAACCAGCCCACAAAGCACTAGAATGCACCGTGCAGCAAGTAGAAGACGTGAAAGTTGTGCTAAAAGTGCTCCCCATATTTGTTTGCACCATTATGCTCAACTGCTGCCTAGCTCAGCTCTCCACGTTTTCTGTCCAACAAGCTGCTTCAATGGACACCAAGCTGGGCTCCATGAAAGTCCCACCAGCTTCACTTCCTGTGTTTCCAGTTACCTTCATCATTATTCTAGCACCAGTTTATGACCATCTCATCATCCCATTTGCTCGAAAAGCAACCAAATCCGAAATGGGAATCACTCATCTCCAACGAATTGGAATTGGTTTAGTTCTTTCGATTATAGCCATGGCAGTGGCAGCTCTTGTCGAAATAAAGCGGAAGAGAGTGGCAACCCACTCAGGCTTACTAGACTCCGAGCATCCATTACCGATCACATTCTTATGGATTGCTTTTCAGTATCTATTCCTGGGTTCTGCAGATCTTTTCACCTTGGCCGGGTTATTGGAATTTTTCTTTACTGAGGCACCCATAAGCATGAGATCTCTGGCTACCTCTCTTTCCTGGGCCTCGCTGGCCATGGGGTACTACCTCAGCTCAGTCATTGTTTCAATAGTTAACAGTATCACCGGCCACTCCAAACACAGGGCTTGGCTTTCTGGAAGCAACTTGAATCATTATCATCTGGAACGATTCTACTGGCTGTTGTGCGTGCTCAGCGCATTGAATTTCTTGCACTTCCTCTTCTGGGCCACCCCGTACAAATACAAATCACCTGGAGCACAAAAGTAAAACGTACATGTTACGGCCAGATATATCTGCCATGGCCTAGCCTGCTTATACATACATGGCCAACTAGACGTGTCAACCACTTCTTTGCTTGCAAAATTGTGCAAATACTGCACCAATACTGCATCTTCCTTGCCTGCTACTGCGGGGAAGATGCAAAATACTTTGTAGTTGAATTAGCCTTGTGCAAAGTGTGAGATTTGCTGTACTTAGTTTTTGCCATAACTGGCTTTGTTGTAATAGTTGGGAATTTAACTAGTTCATGCTGTTAGAAAAACGAAGTCGATCATGTTCGATTCCACAGCATCATCTGTTTTCCAAAGCCTCCAATGCCCTTAGCATGGGCAACCAATTAAAACGGAAAGAAAAGAAAAACTAGGCCCGAGGTCTCGCACGTAAACTCGCTCACTATACAGAACCCCATGGGCGACAAAAGCAGCTCAATGGGATAAGAAACTCCACTCTCTTGCAAAATTTGGATGATTCACCCGAGATTCTCCAATTCAATCCCTCCGTGTAAGACCTTTTAAGCTTAGTCGAATCAAATTTTCAGCCACTACACCAAACAGGGGATGTAGCTCAGATGGTAGAGCGCTCGCTTAGCATGCGAGAGGTACGGGGATCGATACCCCGCATCTCCAGCAGCGATCTTCTCTTGTGAACTTGTATTTTCTTTGGACTGTTTTTTAATTATAACTATTCATTTGACACTACATGATGGGATAATTGGAAAAATGCGGACACAAAATCTATCTAAAACTCAATTAATATAGATCTAATTGAATTTTATCGTCTTAGGTAACATGTTTTTTTATTTATAAAATATTGATATTTGATCACATCAATATTTATCACTTTTATATACTTTTCTAAAAATGTTCACTTTTAAACTAGTGCAAAATAAAAAAATGCTAATGTAACAGATACTAACCATCAATTTGAAGCTATGCTCCTATCAAGTGTTAGCCCAAAAAGACCCTTTTGGTAGGAGGTCAAACTAGTCTTTTGATCCACGTGGAGTTAGGTAGTCTTATAACACTTCGAGTTCCATATGAAGAGTAGAAGAAATGAATGAATGGTAAGTAAGGAATATAAGATATCAAGTTTCGCATTTGATGCTTACTGAATAAAATTATAACTTATATACGTTCCAAAAGATTTTGGAAACAACCTTAGATTAGTTCTTTTAAAATCAAAGTATAAATGTACAAAATTGTGCAAAATAAATTAGTTCAAAAACAATAATAAGTTATTTTGAGGATTAGATAGTTTAATAAGCGGAATTGAATTTTTTTTTTTAATCTAGACGAATTAAATTTCTGATTGGTCTCTTTCTGTTTTCTTAACCTAACTTCTAACTTGCTGTGCCTGATCTTTAAGGTATGCTACTCTTTCCCGAAGCTATATGTATTCTGTGTGTATGTATCTATATTTTTTGAGTAATTAAAAACAGAAATATTTCATTCCACTAAAAAAAGAAAAAAAGAATCTGAGGACCCATTACACTTAGAAATATAGAAAAATTGGAAACAATAATAACAACGTCGACCTGCCCACCGTCCGATGTCAGCTACTTTACTTTCTTCCTCTCTTTTTTTTTTCTTTTTATTCCCTTTATGATCTCAGCTATTATACCATCTAGAACTATAAATTCGCCTAGCAAAAAGAATAGGAAAGAAAGGAAAAAAAGTGAACGATTTATTCACTGAACCTTCACCCAAACAGCGTGGCTCGGAATTGCAGCATGGACAACGAATAGCATATAGTACCCAGGTGGAGCCACAGTGGCAGTTGGGGGCCCAGTGGCCGTAATCTTATAAGTGAACACCGACAACTGTTCCAGCTCTGCCACCTCCAGGAAAACCATTCTCTGGTTCATGGCAAACGAGTGCGTGGTAAACGACGGTGCCATGAGCGCCACCGATATCATCCGTTCCGTACGGTACAGTTTCAACACGAACGTGACGGAGAACGCCTGCCTATACAATACGGTCATCCCCTTTGACTCCACCGTTACGATCGAAGGGCGCTGAGGAGAGAGCCGTGGGTACAGGTAATACGGGTGATAAGCCTCCAGACTCAGCTCCGTCGGGAAAGGATGAGCTGTGAAGTTGTACTTCGGGTGAGGGTTACCTCCTCCCACTAATATCCTGCCATCGGCCAGGAGAACGGCCGACGAGTGGTACATCCTGGGGATCCTTGACGGGCTGAGCACCATGAACCTGGTGCGTCGACTGTGAAGTCCGTCGGTCCGGTAAAGAACGGGGTGGTAAGCCGGGTTCGTGGCGTCCTCCCAACCAGCTGTCCCGTTCATTGCTCCGTTGATGAGGATCACGTCACCGGTGGGTAACAGTAACATGTCCGACATAATGCGAGGCATGGGCATCTCCTCCATGACCCACTGGGGTTCCGGGTCGGTCACTCTCAGCCTCCCACAGGTATTGGACGCCGACACGAACACCCGCAATTTATCTGACAGGTTGAACGCACCGTGTGGTGCGCCTCCGCATACCATCACCTCCGCGTCGGGAAAGTCGGTGCCGTTCAACCTCAAGGGAAGCAACACCGAAGAACCCGTACTCGGATAATTCCTCTTAAATTCACCGGGTATTACCGGGAACTCTTTCAGGACCCTGTTACGTTTATAGTCCAACAAGATCGACCTTTTGTTAGCGAAGACGAAAAGATTCCCATCCGGTAAGAGATGCAGAAAAGGATAAAGATTGTTCTCGTCACCGTAACCGTCCAGCGTCTCTATCATAAAATAAGAAGCTCTTTGGGAAGAACTCATACGTACGTGTAAGCTACACGACCTCCCATGATTATCACACGCCCGTCGGGTAATATTTGGTTCGTCGAGTACCACCGGCGGTTCTTTAATCCCCTGGCAGCTCTTTCCAGTCGCAGGTATCGTCGTCGCAAGATGCGTGTGCGCGAACCACAAGCTCCCCCTTAGAAAACCCTCCGGTTTTGAATTAGGTCCCATCCGGGTCGACGGCGCCTGAGGAGCACCAGGTGTCTGTAAGGAGAAGGAGGGGACGGACAGTGTCGGAACGTCATATAAGAGGGAGTGAGCGGTGCAATCTGCGGGCATATTGGCCTTGTCACCTGTCCATGGGGAGAGAGAGGTTGGAGGGGCCCATGTCCAGCCGGTCGAAGATGATAACCTTGTTATTCTTCAACAGCTGCATGTGCATGGCCGAGACACCGATGCTGGAGTGGAGTAGAACCCACTGGCCGCCACTCCATTCCGTCGAAGGCGTCCCAATTACCTCAGCTTCCACGGGAGAACGAACTATGGCCAGAGAGAAACATGTAATAACAGAGAACAGAAACAAGAATAAAGAAGCTGGGTTCTTGACGCCATGCTTGGAAGACGTTCTTGGGCTATCTCAGCGCGTGCACCGTGGTCATTAAACGCTGATGAAAGGCCCTCGGTTTTGTGCTTTTATGAGAACTGGAAAGAATGGGCAGGTTCGGTTTCGGAGGGGGGCGGGGCCATAACACTCGTATTTCGTATGTATACTGTATATAAATGCTGTACTGTTCTTCTTCTTCTTTTTGCGTAATATAAATGCTGTACTCACTCATCATCTTCGTGGCTGTGGCCTATGATGAATGTTTTTAAAGGAGTGTCCGTATTAATATATTGCTAATTTCAGCACCAATAATTCTTCCAAGTCGTACCGTTCATGGAAAGAATTCAAGATTAGATCATGCTGTGGTCATAAGTTTATGGTCGGGGTAGCCTAAAATGAATATTAATATAAGAATGTATAGCAAATTAGTAATGATTTTCATATTTTAATACTTATAGTCTTTAAATTCAATCTTTAATATGTTAAAAATTATACGTATGTAGGATAAAGTAATATGTTTAAATTTGACAGCGGCAATACTGAATTTGTGAAAGTGTGAATAATCATTTGAACGTTTTTTTTTTTTTCCGTGGCAAATCGTTTCTACGAATTTGTGAAATACGTGGTAAGATCTCTTCTTGCATAATGGGAACGTAGTGAAAAGGTGTTGCCTGTGACTGATTTTGTCGGTGACCAGAGATCATCGTTCTCCCTCCTATGGGATTACTACAGTTCTCTCGAAAAGCGGACTAGGTGGGACTTTTCTACGTTATAATTTTTCGATGCATATTCTGACTGCAACTTACATTATAATTAATTAACGTACAAAATAAAAGAAATAATATTTAGTGAAAATATTATTTATTTTCGAAAAACTACGAGAATGACGAAAAGTGCTAGGTCCCAAATTTCCGTCTCAAAGCTTTTATTCTAAGTCTAGATATTCCTAAAACATTAACAAATTCTATCAGTGACTCGACTGTCTTAATAACTTAATTAATTTTTTTTATAGTCATGCATTAACAACATATACTTGGGAAAATCTGCAAAATTCAAATCATTAAAGGTTACACTCTTTCTACTCCACGTGATACTAAACGTAAGGCATTGCTTTGGCCTATTGGAAAATCTAAAATAAATGATGAAAGTGGAAGCTAGATGAAACTAGATGAAACACCTCGTTTTATTTCGACCACACAGCCAATTATTCTCACGTCTGATACAGTTGATCATCAATTCTAGTCAGTCCCATTCCCATTTGATGCACTCACATTGAAACATTCTATATATGAACAATATGAATCTTACAAGGATTCACTGGTGTGCCAGATAACTTCACCACTTCTAGCCTTTTCAACTCTCCAGTGACATATAAGCTACATTTTGGAGGGTCCAGACATTTTTGACACACCAAACAGACTAAGAATGCACAGAGATTTTTCCTATCGCTTTGAAGGGCCAGCACCCATAGATGAACTCCTTACTGCAACCTTAACTGCGCCAACAGCACTAAGCTGCCTCATCTCAGGGCTCATACCGTGTCTATCCTGGTTCTTGCAGCCTTCTTCTATCTGAACACCCACAAAGTATGCTATCTGAACATAACATAAACTCAGTAAGACAAAACAGAGACTAGCTGCAGGCGATCATGAACTCCCATGGTCTTGGTTCAGGGAGAAAGGGAAAGAGAGAGAGGATGGCAGATATACATGTGATATGGTGGAAAACTAGTCCAACATTGACACGAACACTAGTTTCAGCAGACTTGTGTCCTAGCATCCATAAGTGTGCCTAAAAAGCCACTAGCAAACGAACTACCCTTATCAACGTACTCAAAGTAAGCTGTATTGTACAATATATCCCCTAATTCGAGCTCCTCATAACCTATCCATTTTGTTCCTGTCTCCAATTGAACAAACCATTGATCCAACCTGTGGAAGAAACAAACTATTTCCATTATTTCTATGGCTATCGCCCTAAACTACTTTAGGAGCTTGGAGCAGATGAAGCTTTTTCTCAGGCTGCTTATAAGGCCTATGTTGCCCAAAATGAGTGGGTTCATTCTTCACATCATCTTGAACGAATCAATGTCATCATATCCATCTTAATCACTTGTAAGAAAACATAATTTACATTTTTTAAGACATTGCTGGCAATTTCAATCTAGTAGCTAATTGATTTCCCTTCGTCAATAATAGAGTGACAACCATACGCAAAACCTGTAAAAAGCTTTTGCTCTAGAATCAAAGTAACACCAGGAATCCATGTACTCAGAAGAACTCTAGGACAGGAGTTTGACATGTGGAAAGAGCATGAAACATGCTGTCCACAATTAGCATCATATTCAATGCATAAAAATAGAATGGCTAGAGAGAACATTTAAGGGATTTAGTCTATATTGTTCAAATCTAACTAATGATGTAACGACCCAAGGGAAGTACTAGCCATATCTGCGCTTCAACTTCATAATGACTAATCAAGGTTGCTTTTTTGAAGCTCCTTCGAATCATTATAAAGCTTAGTTAGATTTAGTAAGGTCCCAATGTGGGACAAACTCTTGTAGAACTCATCTCTCATATTTCTCTTCTCTCACGCTATGTGAGATTCGGAATATCAAATCTCCCTCCTTAAATCCTCGACACCCTCGACAAGGCCCACCAAGCCTTATAATAACCCAACAGAAGCACTAACCACACATGCACTTTGACTTCAAAAGGATTAATGAAAGTTGCTTTTGAAGCTCCTTCGAATCATTATAAAGCTCAATTAAACCTAATAAAATCTCAATATGAGACTTTACCCTTATAGAACTCATCTCTCATTCTTTCTATTCTCCCACTCCATGTGGGATTTGGGATATCACAGATATCATAGCAAGTGTTTGCAAGTCCATGGTACTCAACGATTATCAAATGCTGGGAAGTCATCTCTTTCTTGCGGGGCTAATTGAGGTTGGATAGTTGGGACAAGCTAAAGCCTTGAGGTGTAATTCTGAAAGAAGTAAATATATATAGATATAGAAACACAAGGAAGCGCTAGCCATGCTACGTCTCTGAGACATTACCATCTCTTATATCGAAAATCTCTAACGTCCTCGTCAAGATTGACATTCATTGCAATATCTCAACACTATATGACCATGATACCATTGTAGTGACCCAAGAAAGCGTGAGCTACATCTGCACTATACATCTTAAAGGACTAACTAATATTCATATGCAGAGCTCCATGGAGTCACTTGTAAAATGCAATTCCACCTAATAAAGAGTCAATGTGAGGCTAAGCACTTAAGTAACCCCATCATGTTCAAAATTTTCATTAAGCAAACATAAGCCTAGGACAAAATTTTGGGCAGAAACATTTTTAGGTTGACGTTTTTATCCTTGAATTTTGCTTCTATTTTGACAATGTTGCCCTCATTTTCAAATTTCGAATATTAAAAAATAAAATAAAAAAAACTTCACAATCATCTCTATTCACATCTCTTCCCATCAAATAATCTCTTTCTGTCAAAATAAACATAAAAAATTTCAAGTATATCATCTCCCCTTACTTTTTCACCAACTCCCATAAAATTCCAATCTCCTAGATTTTCACATCACATCCAAAACTTTTAAAAAATTTCTAAAACTTTCAGTTGGCAAACATGACCCTAGTCAATGTGAGACTTAACCAATTCAAGACGTTGCAGTGTCACCCCTACCTCACATAGACAGAGGGAGGGAGATGAAAAAGGCTTGCTGGGTGGGGAAAAAATAATCGGATGACCATTATAACATAGTAATAAACTACCGGACATTTATTATAACATAGTAATGAATGACTTCATGTTACAGATTTATAACGTGAGTGCAAAAACTCATGTTTCCAACCCAGGAACCGGAGCAAGGCTCTCTTGATGGAATAATTTGACCCTTCTCTCTCGTTTTCTGCACCAACAGCTAGGATCTCAACATCATCCTCAAGGATGAAGTGTGAAAATCATGGCCCATAAGAAAAGCAACCAGAAATAACCTTTTTAGTACACCCTCCAATGTTTAGTTGTTTATGTTACTGTTTTGAATGGCTTAAACATGCCCTATATCCATCATCCTTCTAGACATTTGAGAGACACTAAGAAATCTATCATAATCACCGCCAAGCAAATTCCCAATTCCAACCCTATCTGATAGGCTTATATAATCCTATGCCATTAAATCCTTTAGTTCCACACAATATAACAGCACCAATCACAATGATATCTAACAGAGTATAACAACTAATCAGTCACCAACTCACCAGCTTAGAAAAAAAAAACTAATCAGTCGCCAGATAGATAAAAATAACTAACTATGACCAGAATCTCTAGACAATAATATATCATCCTCTATTATGAAAACAAAGGAAAATTATGTTGCATATACTGGAGACAAATAATCTCCTCTTTTCAAATGGACCCAACAAAAACCCGCCACTGCACGAGCACAAAAGAATAAATAAATACGAAAAAAAGAAGAAAGAACAAAAGTGCCCTGAAATTTAGTACCCTAATAAACAGAACCCACATCCAGCACGCAGTACAAAATGAGTCAGACATCACTATTATTGCCAAGCCTTCTCTACCAGTTCACTAATCCAAACCCACTAAAGCCTTCTTCCCAGTTATACCGTATATGAGAAACTTCGAACATTACAATGCATTACCAAGATTCCATCAGAAAGTAGCTTCAGCCAACGGAGTATACAATGCTAACACTTTTCCACAATAGCAATAACATAAATTGTTAGCCTATTTTCTTAATCTATTCACTGCAACTCAAAAGTAGGATATCAATTCAAGTTTGTACATGAGCAAAATATTCATCTCTGCCTGTTTAGACACTAGAACAGAAATGAAAGTAGTCCTCCTTGCTTTCAATCAAGCCAAAAGGACTATACTGAAAGTACCAACTAATAAGCGAAGCATACAATAATACCTTTCCCGTAGCATTCCGGACGGGAGATATGTGAAGATAATTCCAAAATGAACTCTTGTCCTTCCTGAGGATGAAATGTTAACTAATTTATCAAGATGTACAACTGAAATTCAAATCTTGAGAGAACACATTGCAAGCATACTTGAGTTTCAACCTGTAATTTAACACACGTACTGTGCATGTCTGCTCAAGTCGAATGCTTTCCTTTATCTGGGAAACAATAAGCAATAAATCTATCTATATGTTCAATTTCAATGACGTTAGTCACCAAATCACGTAACACGAATAAGGATTAAACAAAAAATATACCTGATATAAAGTTGAGGAATCTGTATCCAACCCACTCAAAAACCTACAATTGCGCCCCAACACTTCATGTCTAGTATAACCTACAGAAGTAAACAATTGATAGATCATTGTTCTATATGTTTACAAACTGCATGGTCCGTAGGAGTGCATTGAGGATGACATTACATATCGGGAAAAGCTTTGCATACCTGTCAATCTTAAAAAGGCATCACTTGCATAAAGTATGGGCATGTCAGGTAAATGCGGGTCAGTTCTGCAATCACAAAGCGTATATTGCAGGAAATACAAAATAATATAGATCAGAAATCTTCTACGTGTATGGAATCCATTATAAAGCAAGAAAATGAGAATCTGCAACAACTCACAATACAAAGCTTTGTTTGATTCTACCAAGAGAAATATTTAAGGATGAATTGAGAAGGCCTTGCCCAGGTAGGCTGCATCTCCTTCCACATACCAATCTGCCTGTTAACTCGCTATGATGTGTTAGTACAGACAAGATGGCGTCAATGGCAGTTGCAGCTCTTCGCTTCTCCTGATCACTTGCCTCACATGGATCTTCAATATCCAATCCTGTAAGTAGCAGAGTAAATCAGAAAACAAACAAAACGAGATCTTGCTTTTGGCAGGGCATGGAGGAGAAAACTGAAAAACAAAAAAGGAAATCCAGACAGACATACCTAGTACACATCAGAGAAATCCGCTAGTTAAAACTGAGATCAGACATAAAATGCCTAAATCCGTTTGTCATCGACATTCAATAAATGCAAACTGAATATCAAACAGAGATGACACTGCATCTATGCCATTGAACAGTCGAGACATTAAGCAATCATACTATTTGAATGGAAAAAAGAGAGTCCAGTACACGTGGGAAAAAATCAAGCACCACACTATGTCATAGCCTGAGAACCTAAATAACCAAGGGCAACATCAATAAGGCAACAAAGAAACTACATAAGCTACCACAATATGGAATGGCAGATAAAAATTAACCAACGGCATGACCTTCCACTGAAGTACACTAATGGAGCGGGGGCAAAAAAGACAAGACCTGAAAAGAAAAATGAACACAAGGTAGAACACATTTGCAATTAAAACAAGCACAAGAAAATGTAGGGGAAGTTATGTTTAAAAAATACAACGTGAAGAGAAGTTGCATAAGAAAGTGGAGGGAACGGAGGGAGATAAGAAACACTGCTGTTTTTTGCACATGAATCAAACTCAAACCAGCGACCAGGGCGAACAATAATAAACTATCACCATTACTGAACTATCACCACTACAAGATAATTCCATTGAAAATATACTACAACCAATTGCAGCTCATCTTAATCCATCAACTAGAATACGAAGCGAGAAACAAACCTCCACCATCAGAATCCCAGACCGACTCTAAAGCCAAAACACGACCCGACTCCACCAAAGAATCCGAGCACACTTCCCTCCTACACGACCCAAAGACAATATCACCGCGCATCCTAGATGCGTCGTCACAGAAATCCAACCCATTTTTTTTTACCACACTCCCCGACCACCTCGGTTTGCGCGAAATCGGCACCTGAACTCCCACGAAATGAATCACCGTCCCATCCTCTTTGCTGAAAACTGGGTTCATATGAAACAACATCCAAAAGGGAGTCCCGTCCTTGCGATAGTTCAACAGATTGACCTGTGTCGGCCTCTCCTCCCGAATCGCCTCGCCGACTTCCATGACCGACCTTCGGTTAGTCCTGGGGCCCTGGAAGGCCCTGCCGTTCCGGCCGATCACCTCGTCTTTCGAATACCCCGACATTTTCAGGAACCCGCGGCTTACGAATACGATAGGGTGGCCCGAGATGCTGGGGTCAGTGATTGTGAAACTGTAAGGCAATTCGTCGAGCGCCTCCCGGACGTCTTGCGAGTAGCGACGGTAGAATGATTCTTCTACGAGAACTAACTGCGATTCCATTCTCCACCTTCTTCCTCTTCCTCTACTACTTGCTCAGTTAATTCCTCGGTTCTCCTCGTAGTCTGGATTGGTTCCAATCCCATGTGGCACCTCAACCACGTTCGCTTCGACTAGAAACCCACTTAAACAGAGGACCCAGAAAACAGAGCACCTAGCAAATGAAGAAACCCAACAGAGAGAAATAAGAAGCAGAGCACCAAGCTATCGAACTAATTGTCACCCTGGACGCCATAGATTTCTGAGCGATACTTTCATAAAATGCAAGAAGTTGAGAGCTTGTTTGATGAAAAATCTTAAAGAGACTAGTGACGTGAAAGCGCTACATCTCGTGTGCGGAAGTGAACAAATAGAGTTAATTATAAGAAACTGTACCCGTTCCGATTACAGATCAAAATATCTTATGCAAATTGTGGTACTGAATGCGCAACGACAGTCGAGGGATCCCCATCAATCGCTTTTGGTTGATGGATGGGAATGAAACTACGCAGCAAGAACGCGAAGAAGGACACCACCACCACCGCCAACAACAACAACAACGCCGAGTCTGCAAGAGTCACACAAATTTTTTAACATCTTTATTCTCTCCTTTTTCCTTCGGTTTGGTTTTTCCTGTCTTATAATCAATCGGCTGGGAATCCCTTTTTCACTGTCCGTTTTGTTTTCACGATTTTGAGTTTTTTTCCCCTGTGCCATTTTCATGTCTTTTTTTCTCTTGTGCATAAATCATTAAATTTTCTGCTTCGCCGTAACCGTGCTGCGTGCAAGGTATATATATATAGCTTTAATTATGGTGTAGTATTTAAATGTTTCTGTCAACCGAAATAAGAATGTTTTTATCAGTTTATTTCAACCTTCCAATTTTGTTTGGATAAGAAATTAGGGTTGTATTTGTTTATTAAAATTTTAGTCTTATAATAAAATAATTATAATATAATTTATTCTCTTCATCAAATTATTACTTTTTACTATAATAAATAAAAAAATTCATTCAAATCATCTTCTTCTTCACTTTTTTACAAATTTCAATATCTTAAAATTTTAATCTTCCCAAAATTTTAACACTCAAACACAATAGGATAACCATTTAGGTAAGAAGAACACTATAGCATTGGCCAACATTTAGTTTTATAAATCTCTTTTTTTTTATATCAAATCTGAAAAATATAATAAATTCCTGTCCTTCTAATGCAAAATGAATTTTTTGTAAACAAAATTCCATTAACAAATTATAAGAAAAAAATGAAGTTATTATATTTTCCAACACAACAATTGGCTAAAGTATTGGAAGTAATTAATTTTTATCAAATTTCGCATAACAAATAGTTAAATTAAGTGCTTTTCCTCTACAACAAAAGGTATAAATAATATTCAATACTCTTTCCAAATTATTTAAAAAAAATATGAAATTGGATTATTCTGTTTTCATATGATGATAGGAGTGTTGAAGTGGGTAGGAATTGCATTCTTGCAATTGAGGTGGGTTTCTATTAATGTGGGCAAGTTCATTTCAAAGTTTTTTGGATTTTTCATTATTTAACACGATACGTAACACCCCGTCCGTGACAAAAAAAATTTGTTTATTGCGGCAGTCCTTCTCAAACCTTAGAGTGGCCGCATCCCTTTCTTATCCATAAAACTATATACTTCGACTACCACATCACAGTAGGTCGCCTTCCAAATGGCTCATAAAGATATTACTCTACCCAATACTGTGCATGTGGACCCAATCTTCCTCAATAATTGAACAGTTCTGTTTTTTTTCTTTTCTTTTTTTTACGATGAAAAATTGAGTCAGCAGGTTCATAAATTTATCAGGTTAATAAATTTTAGATCGATACAGTCTTTAAACCACACAGACAGACTAAATGAATATGACTTTATTATAAAGATAAATATAACTTTACAGTAAAGATGACTTCAAATAATTATTGAGCAGTTTTGGGTGGTATTTAAGTGATTGTTCAAAATTTACTCCCTAATAAAATAATTATTAAAAAATTCTCTCTTTTCATCAAATTATATATTTTTACTATAAATAAATATAAAAAAATTTAAATTATCTATCTTTTTAATTTTTTTATTAATTCTAGTTTTAAAATTTTAACACCCAATATATTTATTAAATATTTTCAATTTATTACTTGGACGGTGGAATTTAAAAAGAAAAACAAACAATTATGAAATACTATAAAGTTCGTACAATTCGACAATTTCATATTATATTAAATATTATAAAGCAAAAAAATAAAAGTTGCTGTTAACTTACCATATCGTACAGAGAGATAACGGTATGTCACTGGACTGGCAAGCGACATCGAACGGCCCAGAAGGCGTACGACAACAATAAGAAAGCACGCGAATGTACCCTGAAGCGATTAAAAAAAAAGAATCCGACGCTGATCCTTATCCAATCGGCATCATCCTGCACCGCCCGCTTAATCTGATGGAGCTTACGTGGACCAAGTTTGACGGCCTAGTAAGCTCCCACTCAAAATGAAGAGTGTTTGGCGGAAAATTTTAAGAGTCGAAAAAAAAGTGAAAAGAGAATGAAAAAATAATAAAAAATAAAATAATCATACTCTCGAAGAAAGATAAATAAAAATAATATAATAATGATGACCTTACACACTGTATGAGTATGAAACAACTACTCTTACGAGCCATGCCTCTACTGCCTGTACCTGATGAGCGCAACCTCTCGTCACTGACCAGCCACTCTGTGGATTCTGTGCGCGTCCCCTCTTCGCATGTTCGAGCATGTACCTCCGTGGGTGGGTCAGGCACAGGACAATCGTTTGAGTGGCTACTGCAGCTCACCCTGCTCGTTTTCACAGTGTTTGTTAAATTAAAATTTTAACATCTAAAATTTCATCATTATTATAATTATTTTTTTTTTTTTTTATTTATTTTTATTTTTTATTTTTTTCATTCTCTTTTCACTTTTTTTTCGACTCTTAAAATTTTCCGCCAAACACTCTTCATTTTGAGTGGGAGCTTACTAGGCCGTCAAACTTGGTCCACGTAAGCTCCATCAGATTAAGCGGGCGGTGCAGGATGATGCCGATTGGATAAGGATCAGCGTCGGATTCTTTTTTTTTAATCGCTTCAGGGTACATTCGCGTGCTTTCTTATTGTTGTCGTACGCCTTCTGGGCCGTTCGATGTCGCTTGCCAGTCCAGTGACATACCGTTATCTCTCTGTACGATATGGTAAGTTAACAGCAACTTTTATTTTTTTGCTTTATAATATTTAATATAATATGAAATTGTCGAATTGTACGAACTTTATAGTATTTCATAATTGTTTGTTTTTCTTTTTAAATTCCACCGTCCAAGTAATAAATTGAAAATATTTAATAAATATATTGGGTGTTAAAATTTTAAAACTAGAATTAATAAAAAAATTAAAAAGATAGATAATTTAATTTTTTTATATTTATTTATAGTAAAAATATATAATTTGATGAAAAGAGAGAATATTTTTTAATAATTTTATTAGGGAGTAAATTTTGAACAATCACTTAAATACCACCCAAAACTGCTCAATAATTATTTGAAGTCATCTTTACTGTAAAGTTATATTTATCTTTATAATAAAGTCATATTCATTTAGTCTGTCTGTGTGGTTTAAAGACTGTATCGATCTAAAATTTATTAACCTGATAAATTTATGAACCTGCTGACTCAATTTTTCATCGTAAAAAAAAGAAAAGAAAAAAAACAGAACTGTTCAATTATTGAGGAAGATTGGGTCCACATGCACAGTATTGGGTAGAGTAATATCTTTATGAGCCATTTGGAAGGCGACCTACTGTGATGTGGTAGTCGAAGTATATAGTTTTATGGATAAGAAAGGGATGCGGCCACTCTAAGGTTTGAGAAGGACTGCCGCAATAAACAAATTTTTTTTGTCACGGACGGGGTGTTACGTATCGTGTTAAATAATGAAAAATCCAAAAAACTTTGAAATGAACTTGCCCACATTAATAGAAACCCACCTCAATTGCAAGAATGCAATTCCTACCCACTTCAACACTCCTATCATCATATGAAAACAGAATAATCCAATTTCATATTTTTTTTAAATAATTTGGAAAGAGTATTGAATATTATTTATACCTTTTGTTGTAGAGGAAAAGCACTTAATTTAACTATTTGTTATGCGAAATTTGATAAAAATTAATTACTTCCAATACTTTAGCCAATTGTTGTGTTGGAAAATATAATAACTTCATTTTTTTCTTATAATTTGTTAATGGAATTTTGTTTACAAAAAATTCATTTTGCATTAGAAGGACAGGAATTTATTATATTTTTCAGATTTGATATAAAAAAAAAGAGATTTATAAAACTAAATGTTGGCCAATGCTATAGTGTTCTTCTTACCTAAATGGTTATCCTATTGTGTTTGAGTGTTAAAATTTTGGGAAGATTAAAATTTTAAGATATTGAAATTTGTAAAAAAGTGAAGAAGAAGATGATTTGAATGAATTTTTTTTTATTTATTATAGTAAAAAGTAATAATTTGATGAAGAGAAATAAATTATATTATAATTATTTTATTATAAGACTAAAATTTTAATAAACAAATACAACCCTAATTTCTTATCCAAACAAAATTGGAAGGTTGAAATAAACTGATAAAAACATTCTTATTTCGGTTGACAGAAACATTTAAATACTACACCATAATTAAAGCTATATATATATACCTTGCACGCAGCACGGTTACGGCGAAGCAGAAAATTTAATGATTTATGCACAAGAGAAAAAAAGACATGAAAATGGCACAGGGGAAAAAAACTCAAAATCGTGAAAACAAAACGGACAGTGAAAAAGGGATTCCCAGCCGATTGATTATAAGACAGGAAAAACCAAACCGAAGGAAAAAGGAGAGAATAAAGATGTTAAAAAATTTGTGTGACTCTTGCAGACTCGGCGTTGTTGTTGTTGTTGGCGGTGGTGGTGGTGTCCTTCTTCGCGTTCTTGCTGCGTAGTTTCATTCCCATCCATCAACCAAAAGCGATTGATGGGGATCCCTCGACTGTCGTTGCGCATTCAGTACCACAATTTGCATAAGATATTTTGATCTGTAATCGGAACGGGTACAGTTTCTTATAATTAACTCTATTTGTTCACTTCCGCACACGAGATGTAGCGCTTTCACGTCACTAGTCTCTTTAAGATTTTTCATCAAACAAGCTCTCAACTTCTTGCATTTTATGAAAGTATCGCTCAGAAATCTATGGCGTCCAGGGTGACAATTAGTTCGATAGCTTGGTGCTCTGCTTCTTATTTCTCTCTGTTGGGTTTCTTCATTTGCTAGGTGCTCTGTTTTCTGGGTCCTCTGTTTAAGTGGGTTTCTAGTCGAAGCGAACGTGGTTGAGGTGCCACATGGGATTGGAACCAATCCAGACTACGAGGAGAACCGAGGAATTAACTGAGCAAGTAGTAGAGGAAGAGGAAGAAGGTGGAGAATGGAATCGCAGTTAGTTCTCGTAGAAGAATCATTCTACCGTCGCTACTCGCAAGACGTCCGGGAGGCGCTCGACGAATTGCCTTACAGTTTCACAATCACTGACCCCAGCATCTCGGGCCACCCTATCGTATTCGTAAGCCGCGGGTTCCTGAAAATGTCGGGGTATTCGAAAGACGAGGTGATCGGCCGGAACGGCAGGGCCTTCCAGGGCCCCAGGACTAACCGAAGGTCGGTCATGGAAGTCGGCGAGGCGATTCGGGAGGAGAGGCCGACACAGGTCAATCTGTTGAACTATCGCAAGGACGGGACTCCCTTTTGGATGTTGTTTCATATGAACCCAGTTTTCAGCAAAGAGGATGGGACGGTGATTCATTTCGTGGGAGTTCAGGTGCCGATTTCGCGCAAACCGAGGTGGTCGGGGAGTGTGGTAAAAAAAAATGGGTTGGATTTCTGTGACGACGCATCTAGGATGCGCGGTGATATTGTCTTTGGGTCGTGTAGGAGGGAAGTGTGCTCGGATTCTTTGGTGGAGTCGGGTCGTGTTTTGGCTTTAGAGTCGGTCTGGGATTCTGATGGTGGAGGTTTGTTTCTCGCTTCGTATTCTAGTTGATGGATTAAGATGAGCTGCAATTGGTTGTAGTATATTTTCAATGGAATTATCTTGTAGTGGTGATAGTTCAGTAATGGTGATAGTTTATTATTGTTCGCCCTGGTCGCTGGTTTGAGTTTGATTCATGTGCAAAAAACAGCAGTGTTTCTTATCTCCCTCCGTTCCCTCCACTTTCTTATGCAACTTCTCTTCACGTTGTATTTTTTAAACATAACTTCCCCTACATTTTCTTGTGCTTGTTTTAATTGCAAATGTGTTCTACCTTGTGTTCATTTTTCTTTTCAGGTCTTGTCTTTTTTGCCCCCGCTCCATTAGTGTACTTCAGTGGAAGGTCATGCCGTTGGTTAATTTTTATCTGCCATTCCATATTGTGGTAGCTTATGTAGTTTCTTTGTTGCCTTATTGATGTTGCCCTTGGTTATTTAGGTTCTCAGGCTATGACATAGTGTGGTGCTTGATTTTTTCCCACGTGTACTGGACTCTCTTTTTTCCATTCAAATAGTATGATTGCTTAATGTCTCGACTGTTCAATGGCATAGATGCAGTGTCATCTCTGTTTGATATTCAGTTTGCATTTATTGAATGTCGATGACAAACGGATTTAGGCATTTTATGTCTGATCTCAGTTTTAACTAGCGGATTTCTCTGATGTGTACTAGGTATGTCTGTCTGGATTTCCTTTTTTGTTTTTCAGTTTTCTCCTCCATGCCCTGCCAAAAGCAAGATCTCGTTTTGTTTGTTTTCTGATTTACTCTGCTACTTACAGGATTGGATATTGAAGATCCATGTGAGGCAAGTGATCAGGAGAAGCGAAGAGCTGCAACTGCCATTGACGCCATCTTGTCTGTACTAACACATCATAGCGAGTTAACAGGCAGATTGGTATGTGGAAGGAGATGCAGCCTACCTGGGCAAGGCCTTCTCAATTCATCCTTAAATATTTCTCTTGGTAGAATCAAACAAAGCTTTGTATTGTGAGTTGTTGCAGATTCTCATTTTCTTGCTTTATAATGGATTCCATACACGTAGAAGATTTCTGATCTATATTATTTTGTATTTCCTGCAATATACGCTTTGTGATTGCAGAACTGACCCGCATTTACCTGACATGCCCATACTTTATGCAAGTGATGCCTTTTTAAGATTGACAGGTATGCAAAGCTTTTCCCGATATGTAATGTCATCCTCAATGCACTCCTACGGACCATGCAGTTTGTAAACATATAGAACAATATCTATCAAGTTTACTTTCTGTTAGGTCTATACTAGACATGACATGTTCCTTTTTTTGTGGGCCGCAATTTTGAGTGTTTTTTGTTATTTCTGTTGTTCTTTTTAAATTCCTTTATGGATCGTCAGCTACCTAGATTATAGCGCAATACAGATATTTGTCGCATATACCACTATAAATTCGCCCTACCGCCCATATAATCCAAGGCGTTATAAGAATAAGTGGATATATTTAAGATAGGATAGATAAAAAAATGATCCTATCGAGATTTATTCCGATCTGGATTCACTTCAGTTCGCACAAACTTTGCGGTTGGGACCTAACCAGGTATAATTATATGCAAGCTTGAACATATATGAGGATAAGATCGTATCGAAATAGCTGACTTATAATTGTTGAATTCCCCCCGAGAATGAAATGAGGCCAACAAGTGGCAGAATTGGCGAGTTGGCGACCCCTGAAGCAGACAGTGGCGAGTGTAACATACCTTGAGTATGAGTGAATTAGTTTAAGTAGATACATAACACACACGACGAGTACTGTTCCAGCATTATCGCTCCAACACTCCACAGGTTAATAAATTGCCCAAACCATTCTCTGGTTCATGGCAAATGAGTGCGTGGTAAACGACGGTGCCATGAGCGCCACCGATATCATCTCCCCTTCCAAGAGTTATCATTTCAGGTTGTGATCACATACTTTTTCAACACTGAAACAGTAGTATGTCAGTGTAGGAAGCAACTTTCCCCTTGCCCCCCTAGTGTAAACGACAAAGTGTAAGCGTGTGCTATTCATCCTCTCTGGTTTGAACATCTCATCACCGTTACTTCACAGATATCGGCACGCAGGGTCGCCGGAACTGAGGTATGCTACGGAGGAGCCGTGAATAAGTTACAATGGTATCTTCGTCATTATTATTATACGGCGGTACTTCAGATATATTCCTTCATAAGTCTCTGGTCTCTCTTGACTGAAACAGCAGCTCACGTCAAGGAAGAAGAGGTAGGACTACTATTTCGAGTCTGCTTGTGAATCCTAGTGTAAGTTCGTATAACAAGGCTCTCGGAGTAGTAGAGAGAGAGGTATTTTATTCTTTCCTATCCCAACAATACCTTTATACCATTGTGCTCATCTCGCTTTCTACACGTGTGAGGATGAGTCTGTGCGGGCCCCGAAGGTGGGTAAATCAATCCTGGGGAATTCTCATAAGACATAAGTACACGGGCGTAACACTTTGATGCACTCATGTATCAATCCTGTGCGCGCTTACTGATGCGTTTGGAAGATAACGCGTGTGTCAGGTGCCTGTAAATATAGCTCCCGTTGGCCTGAGCCCTGACTTTGTCTGATGTGGAATCCTTGTAATGCATTAATGTTCCGAAGTCTAATACGGTATAAAAACTGGGGTAAGCCGGGTTCGTGTGCGTCCTACACCGAAACACAGCTAGGGTCTTCCTCTAGTGGGGTGTCATTGCTTTCGCAGTTTATGGTATGGATTACTAGGGAGTATGCGACAAGGTACACGCGTGTTGGTAAACAGTAACATGTCCGACATAGAGCAATATAGATAGTCGGAAGTGCTCGAACCTTGCGATTTGTGCTAGATCTCTGCGCGTCGCCTGAGTTGAACCTGTGCAGAGCTTTGGTGTTCTATTAGGTTCCGGGGTCGGGCACTCTGTCAGCTCCACAGGATTGGGGTACGGCGCGATCAACGAACATCCCAGAGCAAATTTTTTATCACGTGGACAGCTATAGAACGCTTACGTCGTTTGTCGGTGTCGCCTCCGTCTTCATTCCATTTTTCACGCTACTCCGCGTTCGTATGGAAAGTCGGATGTCTCGTGTTCTTTTGAACCTTCGCGTGCAAGGGAAGCACCCGAAGAACCCGTACTCGATAATTAGCTGGCGTCGTGTAAGAGTTTTTTGTTTTTGCAGCGCGCTGCCGAGTTATCACTCGTTGGAAACTACTATTGTCAAGGACCACCTGTTTATTACGTTTTATCAGTCCAACAAAGAGTCGATCCATTTGATTTGGTCTAGCGAGAACGACAAAGAATAATTTTTTCCCTATCCCCTTTGCGTAAGAGATTGTTCAGTTAGCAGTAAAATAAAAGATTAAAGGATATGTGTCTGGGTCAACCTGTAACCGTCCGAGATGATTTATTCGTCCTATCTATGGGCCTAAGGAACATTCCTCTTACTATGTCAAATAATGTATAGTGGGGTTAGTCATTTGGTTCTGATTGCTACTTTTCGTGAGTACTGAGAAACTCGCGCAATACGTGTCATAGCTAGAACACTGTAAGTCTCCTTCCCCATTTGATTTTCTTAATTGAATTCGCATGCTTACGCCGAATCGGTTTCGGTGAATATTGTTGTCCGTGATACGGTTAGGTACCATACCCGGCGTTCGTTGTTCATTGTAATATATCCCCATTGTGCCTATCTGGCAGTGGCTCCTTTTTATCCTAAGTGTGCTGGTTTAGGAGGTATCCTGTAAAGGCATCCCGCCTTAATAAGTAGTGGCGCGTGAGGTCAGTGCGAAACACAAGCTCCCCCTTAGAATAACACACTCTCTGGAAGGCGATCATAAGAATATTGAGAGTTGAGAATTGGGGAGGGTCCAATTCTCGTCGGTCTCATCGTGGCGGCCCGATGGAAGAGTTATGTAGAAGCACTTTCAGGCTTTTAGTTCTGTTACAGTGCATGACAAAGGAGTGGGTGACGGCTACAGAAGGATGATTGGATATAGGCATGTTTTAGGCCACAAAAACAGTAACATAATCGGAAACACAAACTCGAATCCAATAATGAGAGGAGTGTACTTAAATAGAAGGGCGGTATTGTCCAATCTGGCGGTGTCGCATTTATTTTCGTCTCTTTATGTCACAATAGTGATCTATTCGTTGTCCAATGCGGACTTGACATCAGACTGTAGGGTATGGAGGGATCCCACATGTGGTCCTAGGAATCCTAGCGTTGGTGCAAGAAAGCCGAGGTTCGAGAAGAGGACAATGGGGATCTAACCATATTTTTTTTAATCCCTTCATTAACAAAGGCTGCAGATAGGCGCGCTGATGCGTGCCCGCGAGAATCATCTCCTCGTTGGAAAATGCTCACAAGTTGAGTTGTTTGCACTCACGTTATAGAATCGTATAACATGAATATCAAGTGCGAGTGTACTTTAAGTAAGTCCCACTGTAGCTGACACGTCCAAGTACCACTAGTGTCCGCTCCGAAGGGTGGTCGTCCCTAAATTAGTATACTTCAGTACCATGTTTTCCAACGTGATGTGTCAGATCACGCGACAATTTTTATTTTTCCTATCCCCAGAGAGACCCAGCACCCCCTTTTGTTTATTATAACACCTTCCCTCCCTCTGATCAACAGGAATACGAAGAATTAGAAGATGAAAGGCTGTGGTGAGTTCACCTATGTGACCGCCAACGCTCTCTTTGATGCTAGGAAGATCTGTTCTTATATGGGCTTCGTACTCATACACGCGCTTGACTCGTGAGCGGAGTCCCATTGTTTGGCCAATCCTAGTATAAGAATGATCGCAATGGAATGAAAAAGGCCGCTCGCGTTTTTTGTTTGAAACATTTGGTTATTGATGGAACTCAGTGTTGAGAATGTGAAAAATCATTAGGGGCAAGATTTGTCGAATTTTAGTGGGTAGTGGTCGAAGAAAGTAAGAAGGAGATATATACTTTAAATTGTTGGTGTAGTGCTTTATTTTTGACAGGGAGAGAGGCCGAATAACATCTTACGTATTTTTGCGATATGTATACGGTGGTGAATAATGAAAAGAATGTTTGGGCATTAGGCAGCATTTGTACTGCAGTTCTTTTTTCTTACTTTTTTTTCTGTATTTCGTAATTATATATATAATGCCTGGTAACATTTCTATCTCGAACAATATACTTTCAGTGGCAGGGCTAATGTGCGCCATTTTACATAAAAATAGATAGAGCAAAATTCTGAAGATGAGAGAAACGATACAACCTTAATTTATTTATGGTATTTACCTAGGCCCCAAAGTAGTCCGTTTATTATGATGCCTAGGCTTTTTATATTTATTTGCTAAATTTTGATAAATTTCACAATCATCGCGGATACTAATAGTGCTTTTATGCTCTCCAAGCACTATTTGACGTACCCCGTTTTCTAATTTTGGGTAGGAAAACGAAGCATTTTTACAAGTTGACTCTCCAAAATGAGCCGTGAGGTTAGAATTCAATTGAGACTGTTTAGGTTCATAAGTAGTTATTGTATCTCGGTTAAGTTGGTGAAGATGTATGGGTTGCTCGACGACTATGAGTAGACTTTCGAACGATTCTCTTGAGTTGTCCCAACTTATAAACGAAATGGTAATCCTGATTTAATAAGCAACGAGTTTCCACATTGCAAGTGAGTGAGATATTTTGCCAAATATTTTGAGAATATCCCAATACTTTGTATAAGCTCTTTAAATTCAAGTAGGACGTTTACGTATGATTTTAATCGATATATAAGTTTTGAAAAAATGGTTTTTTAAACGTATTTGAGATACATTAAGGAGAACGATGTCTTTGAAAGCTTTGCCGCCAGCGGCTCCCATTGTCTGCCAAAATGGTGTGATTCCATTAATTATCTTTACATTATTATAAGTTTTTTATCTTTTTTTTCCGTTTGTTTTCAGGGGCAAAAATTACTAACGCAATTTTGTTGCCAAGGACTTTAAGACCGTGGTTTCCCATAAGGATATCTCTTATCTCCTAACTGCTCGCAATTATTGTGTCAAGTATCCCCGGGCGACAAAGCGTATTAAAGAGAGAGATTGACCGAAGCTTTCAGCGCAAGCGCAAAGGTGTGTTTCCTTGGTGACTTTAGATTTCGTGCTTGGGTTCCAGAGTTCATCAGTTTTCCATCCCGTATAGGCTATACTTACAGTTCTCGTGACCGTATATGAGCAGCGGACAATCAGGTCGGAACTTGCTCTTATTCAAGTTTAAGATCTCCCCTCCATTTTTTCGGTATGCAGTATGTTCATGACTGCCAAAACTACATTATAATTATTTAACTCACACAGTAATTCACAAACAAATTGGAAAGAAAGAAATTTAGAGTGGATTGTAGTTGAGAATAAATATTGATTATATTATCGAAAACTTACTGGAAGAGATGAGTTCGAGTAATATAAGCGAAATGGCGTTAGGTCCACCAAAATTTAGCCTTCCCTTACAAATCTTGTATATTCTAAGTCGATAGTATTTATATATTTACCTGAGTATTCAAATTGACAATTAGACACTTAGTAAATAATTGTATCTACGTACAAGTGACCTCTTTCGAAATTACGAATTAGCAAAACACACCATATATTATTACAATCAATCCTCTAATTTAGAATATTTCTCTAATAATAGAGTTGCAAATGTCTGGGATTTATGTAGCACATACTATCTAGAAGATTTCCCGTTATTGATCAGATAGCTCTTACTGTATGGGACTCACCTCATTTGTAACTAATGAGGGAAACTTCACTGGCGAGTGTCAGCTCGAGGATTCGACAAGCGCTGAAGGGTTGAGCATTGACTATACTTCCCCCTTATTTTCCGATTCTATTCCTTCATATATATAGGTGGGTATGAGAGAGACACTCATATTTACTTTACTGATCCAGCGTGAATGACTAAAACTTTGGACTCTTTTTCCTCTTGATACAGTAGCTAGTAGTCACCAGCGCATTTGGGTGATCCGTACTACAATCCTTATATACGGTAAAGCATTTTAAATAATGGATCTTCAAGAATGTAAAGCTCTTATCAAGATTAAAAAAGCAACACTTTTTATATGTTCTATTTTATGAAGTTTGAAAGCGAGGCAGATTTTATCGCATTACCATTCTATGTCTCATCCTAATGGGGTTCTGTGGTTAAACGCTTAGACATTTTGAAGAGTTAAGAACATCCTTCTGTAACTTATTATAGTTTCGACACCTACTACAGACACAATCCCTAAATGTTTTCTCTCTTCTTCCCACAAATGCTTACATTTGTTTTATCACAGTGCATTGATTTCATCTGAGAATTCTTAAGTTGATTGCCTAGATCCCATTACCCTGATGATCGAAGTATGCAGCTCATCTATTATTGATCCAACCCATTTCCCACATGTCCAATACCCTCATCTGTCCTAGATGAACTATATTCTTTCTGAAGTTGAATACGACTTTAGCAGAGAGATTTCCCACTTTGGGGTGCTTACTCTTTTTGACTCATTCGATGTGAGAACGCTCTACACCAACATTGTCTAGCTCTTTAACTTTAGTCGATTTACTCTTGCGTCCAGTGACAATATTAAGCTTACATTTTCACTGGAGCGTAGTCTGCGAAGCACATTTATTGGAGCACGACACAAATCCCAGAAATTAGCATACCTACGTAGGAATTTCATTTCGAAGATAGCGCATGTTTTCCATCAACGCGTCTTCACGAAAGAGATGCGCAAGTTCTCACACCATAGATTATTTTTTTACAAGTAGATGAACACTCTCTTTAAAGCTGATGGCAAAACACTTTAGGACTGTGGGCACCACTGTACCTCTACGTTCAAGCAAGTCAGACTAGATGCTGGCACGATCATACTTTCCAGAAGGCCCACACTTCCAGTTTTATCTCGGCTGGCTCCTAATATAGGCCTCTGGATTACTAGCATGCGTGCACGGAAGACCATTGCCAGCTTTCTTCAATCATTTGCCTGAACACCCCCCAAAAAGGCTCACTGCTTATATGTTCTGAATCATAAGCATAAACTCAGTGAAGAGCAACAACCATAGCCAGTTAGGAAGAACAATAATGGAAATAGGCTTTTTGCTTAGGCCGATTCTCCACAGATGAGACTCTCCATGGTCTATTGCCGATTACTGAGTGAGGTAATGCGGAAATTAGAGAAACGAGGATGCAGGAACCTATTATAAACATTGGGTGATGATGGTTGGTAAAATCTAGATCTAATCATATAGACGACGGATCAGCAACTAAGATTTTTTAGCAGCGCAAGTAACTTATTTGGTTACCGTAATCACTCAAGCACTTACCTTTCAGTAAGTACTGTGTTTTTTGCCTTAAAAAGAAGGCGCTACTGAAGTCACAGGTCTGTCATCTGATCCCTTTATTCATTACGTATCTCAGCAAAGAGTTTGTGAACGCCACCTAATCGACTATATGCTTACAGTGAAACTATATCCCCTTTAATATCGAGGCTCCTCGAAACACTTTGATCTTTCAATGTATTGCACCCTTAAAGTCTCTTGTTCTCCTAAACTGAAAACAAGTGTTCCGGTTTTTGAACAGATCCCCAACCCGATGTTGAATCAACCTTTAGGTGACTTAGAGCTTAGAATCCAACCCATATTTAACAAATGATAACAAAATCTAATTCTCCCATATTCCACCTTCTCCATGGTTCCTACATCCGCCCCCTCCAAGAACCTACTGATACTCTAGCGGACAGCAGTACCAGATGGAGCAGATGAAGCTTTTTCTCAGGCTGCTTATAAGGCCTATGTTGCCCAAAATGAGTGGGTTCATTCTTCACATCATCTTGAACGAATCAATCAGATCCCTGCCTCATTCATATTTCGCGATCTTAGCAGAATCACTCTTGTCATTACTGGTTGTATGATAAAATATTTACATTTTGTAAGGACGATTGCCTTTTAGGCTTCAAAGTTTTTCAATCTATGATTAGCTAATTTGATTTCCCCTTCGTCGATTACAATATAAGTAGCCCATACTATGTTGAGCAACGCATAGCTGGTCAACCAAAGACCTCAGTGAAAAAAAAGGGCATTATGGCTCGAACGTGCCAAATCGAAACCAGATAGAGTGAACACCACGACGTCCCTATGGTAGCCTCCTATGAGAAGAACTCAGCAGTAGTGACAGGCTGTTTATTGGACTATCGTGGAGAAGTGCGGATGAACCGACCCTCGCTGATCCACATTTATTTATCATCGATGATTCAATGCATGCGAAAAGATAAAGAGATGGCTAGAGGAGTCGAAGAACATCTTTTTTAAGGAATTTGCTAGTTGCTGCTGGCCCTATGTTCAATAATTTCTCCTCAAATCTAACTAATGATAGTGAAAAATCTTTTGCATTCTTGTGAGTACGCACCGCAAGGTGATGGAGGTGGTCAGTAACAAATATCTTCGCACCCTTACCTCATAAATTTCTGCGCGCTATTAGTCAACCTGTTGAATAGTGGAAGCTTAATCAAAAGGTTGAGATACTTTCTCTTTGATTTTAGAGCATCCGTTTGAAGTTTTCGATACTTTGCGTCTACATAAATTAGCGTTAAATGCCTTAGGTTTAAGATCATTATTGACCGATTAAATATTAGGAATTTCCCAATGTCCCAATGTGGGATAAAAACTCTTTTGTAGAACTCAATCCTCTCATGATTTCTCTTCTCTCAACTCTATGTTGGATAGGAATTCGTAAGTATCAAATCTCACCTTTCCATTAAAAATTCCGTCGACGAATTACGCGCGATCGACTCTAAGGACCCCTTACGAATTCCATCCAACTACACACCTGTTAATTCTACTATAATTTTAAGAGAATCCCATTACACATTGATGGTCGAATTAAAACCGAGGATGCACTAACCAACACATTGTCACTCACTCTTATGAGCCTTTTCACCTATATATACAGTATCACATAGCAGCTCCTCACATTTGAAATAGTGGGCCTATATATTATATTTTAACCAAAGGCCAAGACTCAACCCTCTCGACCCAATGTCCATTAATAACCTCGAAACATGTAGAACACCCGTAATTTAGGAGATAAATCCCGGCGTCAATTAGTGGATTTACCCTTATAGTTAGATACAGGTCAAATACGTTCATGCGATTCTTTCTATGTTCTCCTCACTCCATGTGGATTGGGTGAACTACATCAACAGAATATAAGAAAACATATAGCAGCGAGTGTATATAGCAGTAGAAGTCTCACATGTGGGTGCGTACGGATTGGCGAGTTTGAAACGTTCTACCATTCTTAAGTTGTACGCCTTATCAAGATTACTATCATAAGAGTGGAAAGTCGATCTCTCCTTTCCTATGCTGTTAATGCGGGGCTAATTGAAGACTATTAAAGAATTGAAATTAATGAAGATAGTTTTGGGGATATCAAGACTAGTTAGGATTTGCAACGTCATTAGTTACGGGAGTGTTACATTACTGAAAGAGTCACTAATGAAAAATATTATTATGGTTAGATTAGTAAAACATTTTAACGAAATATTTGAAAGCTCGCTAGCCATGCTGAGAATTAAACAGGTCTCCTCTGTGAGACGAATGGAGATTACCCATCGTCACCTTTTTTCGTTCTATAATCTCGTACTAGGTATATTATTTCTCCCTCTAAAATAAAAGTTCTATTCTCAGTTCAAGGCATATAAACATATATTTCTCTATTTTTGCTTTTAAATCGTCAACATCTAAATCTATAAGTTGTTTCGAGTATCGGCATAATGTTTTTACCAAGAATATGTAGTGCACTTCCCAGCAAAGAAATAGGCGAGATGTACTGTGAAAATGAGCTTAACATTTTTCCATCCGTAGGTCACCCTCTCTTCCATTAAAGGACTAACTGAAGATATTCATATTGGCAGAGCTCCATCTTTGGCAAGTTTCACTGAGTGAACTGATAAATGCAATTTCCAATCCTACCAGGTCAATTAACGACCCAGTTCAAGGTGGTGGGAGAACTACAAGCCGAGCTTAAAGATAACCCCTCATCCTAGTGAGCGCTCTCAAACAAAAATTCTAATTCTACACTATTGAGGACACCCAGACCAATTATCCACGTCCTTCGGTACGTCCGGCAATCTAGAGCAATTATGGAATGGCAGAAACAATTATGATAGTAGATTCAGACACCCACGTTTTAGATCGTCCTCACAATTATTATCCCCTTGAATTTCTTTAGCTGTTTCTATTTTTTTAGCAATCGTTGCGACAACATACATTTATACAAAAATTATCAGAATAAATTAAAAAAATAAAATAAAAAAAACTTCACATCATCATCTTATTCACATCTTACATACCCACTCAAATAAAATCTCGGCTTATCATTGTCACACCAATAATTATCAAGGCTAATATAACCAGTCTTTTCAAACATTTTAAGATACATATTTTCATTATTTATCATCTCTCCCGCTTTAAATCATTTCTGCACCAACCTCCCTTATATAATAATCCAATCTCTCTTAAACGATATTTATACAACATGAATCACTATTCCAAATAATCTTCTATTAGTCAAAAATAATATCATACTAAAAACATATATACAATATATATAGAACTATCTACCTTTCAGTCAATGTGAGACTTACCCATATATTTCGCATAATATTAGCGTCTGATCATATGTCGTCACCCTCTAACTCTCACAGAATTAAGATCATATTTGTAGGAGGAGTAGGGGATATTAAAAGGGCTTGCTGGGTGGGCGTTTACCCCACGACCATAAACTGGAAATAAATGAAACCACAATCGGAGCATGATTAATCCTG
>CM025851.1:31792222-32009357 GCA_003952965.2 Morella rubra
TAAATACATCCTAACATACTTTGTTAATATATATTTCATGTTTCTAATCATTTAAACTCACATTATTTAAAAAATGAGGGTTAGATGAAAAACCTAATGTAGCGATTGATCGGTGTATATAACAATCGATCAGTTAGTGCACCCAAACAACGACGGATAACACCGATGGATCGGTGTACACTTAGCGATCGATCCTTCGGTGTATTTAGTTGGCAAAACAGAAAAATAAAAAACGATTTCTTGTTAAATTCTTTATATTCTCAACTTATTTGATAAACCACTTATTTCGTTATTTTTGCTGACCAAAGGGTATATTGGTCATTTTACTTATATAAGTGTCGATAAAGAAATACAAATAGAAAAACACATAAACTGTAATCAAAGTTCTTCTGCATATCCACAGATAAACAGAAATGTCTCAAATACGTAAATAAAAAAACCAAATCCAAATAAACACAAATGTCTCAAACAGATAAATAAAACCATAAAATCAAAATGTATGTCCCAAATAGATATAAAAAAAATAACATAAAAATTCATCAACATCGAACAGCATCACGGAAAGTGGCCACGTCATCAGGAATATCTCCGGGAATCCTCTGTGGATCTGCTCCGTCTTGAAATCATCCATGAGTCTTTTTAATTTCTTCCAGCTGCTCGCTGACGTCCGCCATATGAGCCACGACCGACTTGTTGCGCAGCATTGTCAGCAGTGCACTCCCCATCGAAGGCGGTCCGAGCTCCTTCAGCTTGCTCCTCTAATGACTGCATCTGCCTTCAATAGGCTGTAGAGTGGCCTTCACAGTCGCGCTGACACGGCTGTCGAGGTCCGCAAATAGCTGGGCCACCCATGGAGGGGGCAGGTGCTGTCTCCAGAGGTGCCTCTGACGCTATTTGATGCTCATCTGCGGCACATGCGAACCGTTAATGCCCCTCCTGGCCCCGGCTCCTGGACAGAGTGAATTTGTTATCTTAACCTCCTTACGTGTATCAGGCAGCGATCACGACTCCCCGAGAAATTGAGGAACTGAGTTAGAAACACGCCGTATGGGAGGCTATATTCCTTAATTTCCCAAGCCTCATCCATAATCAGCTCGAACATGTACAGCGGGAAAATCTATCCGCGTCTACTAATCCCATAAGAGCATGCACTGAGCTCTCGTGAACGGGCACTCGGTGGAATGAGTTCTGCCATCGGATGTTCGGCGTCCAGATGAGGTGCAAAATCCACCTAAAACTCACTGAACTCACTCTGCTTGATTATGCTGCCCACCACTGCAGAGGTCTTCCCAGTCATCAGCTCCACAAATCTTGCTCTAATGTCCTCTGTTCATCCGTCAGGGGTACCGCCGGAAACAGGGGCCTGCGGGCCGGGGGCAGTTTAAGAAAGTCGGCAATGACGTCTGCCGAGAATAAGAACTGCACACCTCGCACCTCTAGCTGCACCTCAGGTGCTCTATCGAACCGAGACGAGTGCACAGAAGAAAATCTTGCACAAACTGCGTCCACGCAAAACCCCTCAGTCCACGAGAGCTGATGAAGAAATCTTTGGTACTTGAAGAGCTGGTAGAGGGAGTGCTCTCGTACAATAACTGGTCAAAATCAAAGAGCATCACAGGACGCTCTTTGGCCACTGGCCGCCCCCTCAGGTACTCCATTCGCCTCTCCAAGGTCATCATTGGATCAGCGACTTCTTGCTCTTGGGACGACGATCCCGACCCGGTTCTCACTGCGTATGCTAATAATAACATGTGTTATAAGTAATCACAATAACGTATTAACTTAAAAAAAAAAAAAAGTAATCACAATCACGTAATTATTAATGAAGTTGAAACAAACAGCGATCGTTTGTAACTACACGATTGATCGATCACTTAAATGTGCCGATTGACATCATCATTGATCAATTACTAAATTTGACGATCAATCACTAAATGTACCGATCGATCGTTTCTAAATGTCCCGATCGATCACTAAATGTGCCGATTGATCAAAATGGCGATCGATCAATCGATTTGACCGATCGAACGCTATCGCTAAAACGACGCGTTTCAGTGCACAAACGATCGATCGTCCATGCAACCAAATGCACAGTATCACTAAGTGATCGATCGCCACAAAGCGATCGATCGCCGTTAATCAAAACGCTACGCTTCACATCGTAAGCTTACCGATCGATCGCTTAGGTGTAAGCGATCGATCGATAACAATAACGATTGATCGTCTATATACATGATCGATCGAGCCCGAATTGAAACGCACAGTTTCGAGGAGACGATCGATCGCTCACTAAAGCATCGATCGCTCCGTACCAAATTCAGCGATCGATCATTTAACCGATCGATCATTGGACCTAGCACTTACAAAGCGATCGATCGCCTGGGAGGCGATCGTCGTTACGGGAACAAATACACACAGACATTCCAAAACCCCAAAACAGGCCCAAAATCACCCAAAATTTATCCCAAAACAATCCTAAACTCTTAAAACATGCATCAACAATAAAATAAATATATTTTACGGTCCTAAATGGATGATATAGCAAATTAGAAAACATAAACTAAAAATTCGCTAGTGAACAACCGCTTAATATTGCTTAAAAAATAATATAAGTACGTACCTTTGATGTAGAAGACAATAAAGATGATTCCACGCACTTTGGAAGACAATGCAGCACGAAATGGCTCCTTGCACTTTGAGAGGATTCGAGAGATTTCGTGAAGAGATAACCGGTAAAAATGACTTCAGCGGTTTCATATAATCGTTTGTGCCGATCGATCGGTAGTTACTAACCGATCGATCGCTATTTTCTAACACGTGGCGTCTTCCCATTCGTTGAACGGCGATTCGAAAAAAGTGACGGTTACGCGTACCGATCGATCGGCATATATTAACGATCGATCGGCCTTTCGTATTTGCTAACGGATACGATACCAATCGATTGGTATATTACCGATCGATCGGTGGGTGACGAAACTTTCCGTCACCAAAAGATTAACTTTTAGTGACAACAATTTTATTTCGTCACAAATAAAACCTTTAGTGACGAAATTGGTGACGAAAAGTAGTTTCGTCATGAAAAAACCTTTTTTTGTGACGAAAATAGCATTTTGTCACTAAAAATTGACTTTTTAGTGACGAAATTCAATTCGTCACCGAAAATTTCATCACTAAAAGTCAATTTTCTAGTAGTGATGAAAGTTGAGATTAGTCTTTGATTCAAAGGGAGTGGTCCCTTTTGTTGTCCATTAATTAGAAGTAAATTATGCCCTATAGTCGAGGGACAATTGTTAATTGTACCCTACTGAAAGCTCCACGTCTAAATTAATGGAAGATGATAAGGCGCACATTATAGACCCCCACGTCTTACGATCTTAAGCGTAAAATATTTTGTTCTTAGGTGACAGGTTTTTGAAATCACGATGAAATTGACTTGGTGGACTTTCTGCGAAAATCAACTTGCGCACGCTACTTACCCTATAAATACTTCTTAAACCCATGAAGAAGATCACAGAATAGAGTTGTCTTGTATGTTCATGAGTTCACAACTAGCATTAAAGAATATGGGTTTGATCTTAAGGTTTCTGGGGTCTCTGTTAGTTCTTGACAGTATCCTCCATTGCATGGTACAAGCAAAAGTTCAGTACTATGACTTCGTTGTAAGTTCATTTGTTCCTTACATCTGAAATTTAGAGTGTTTGAATCGGGACCCGGCTAGAAGCATAGTTTTGGTCCTCTCGATTAATATTCTGGAAGGCTAGATTTTGTCCCGAGCCGAGAGCTCAATCCGTCTTCAAATAAAAAACATGGAGATCTTTAGTTTGCGGTATTCAGCTAGTTAAATTCGTTATGTTCTCCATGCAAGGGGCTTTTATAATTTAGTACTCCATGATATAATTCCTCGAAACTACTCATGTAAAATATGGGTCGTATATGATTTCTCGGGGTAATTTTTGTGATGGCAGCTGAAGGAGACAAATTTCACGAGGCTGTGCAGCACAAAGAGCATGTTAACTGTGAATGACAGTTTTCCGGGGCCAACCATTCGCGTTAACAAAGGGGATACTGTTTATGTCAACGTTCACAACAAAGGGAAATACGGCGTCACGATCCACTGGTGAGTTCTCTGTCGCTCTCTATCTCTCTCTCCTGCGCGTTGAGGAGAAGCTCCACTTTGACTAAAATTTTAGTTCAGATATGGAGTAAAAGGCAAGTTTTAATGACGCGGTTGGACTAGGAAAATTGAGAGTAGTCTGGCCCACATCCACCAAAGCTTGAAATTTCCACATTTACAGTGGAGTGGGACCGGCAATACTATAAACAATCCTAATTGCTCTTCGCAACCAATATATATATATATATATATATAATATTACGTATGAATAGTTAAAGACAACCTTTATACTGACAGGCATGGGGTCAAGCAACCAAGGAACCCATGGTCAGATGGACCTGAGAACGTCACACAATGTCCGATTCCACCAAATACAAGCTTTACTCAGGAGATAATATTTTCTGATGAAGAAGGAACTCTTTGGTGGCATGCCCATAGTGATTGGTCTCGTGCTACTGTGCATGGTGCCATAGTCATTTTACCAGCTCCATGACCACTTATCCATTTCCTAAGCCTTATGGGGAACAGACGCTTGTTCTCGGTAAGCAAATACTATATATTTTATATTAAGGAATATTACAGCCTACAGGTTTTTGCTTTATGTCATAGAAGCTCCCATATATATATCATACTAATATTATGCCATAAACATGTAATTAATATTTGAGTTTTGATTTTCTGATCATTAATCTGCAGGGGAGTGGTTTAAGGGAGATGTGATGGCCATAATTGATGAGGCCCTTGCCACTGGTGGTGATCCAAACACTTCAGATGCTTTCACTATTAACGGCCAGCCAGGAGATCTGTATGACTGTTCCAATGGTATTAAATTAAGTCATGACTAAACCTTATCTAGATTAAAAATTATTGTAATGTTTAATGTTTACATAGCTGGCCAAAAAGAAGATACAGTATCATTTGAAAAATTAAGAAAACAAATGTGTGATCACTTGGAAAAGATGCATCATTTAAAAGCAAACAGAACTCGAAATCAGCTTTTCATAGGAAAGATGAAGATGCACTTTGAAGAAAGTGTGTCTTATATATCTCGAAGGTCTAGAGCAGAAAAGATCTTAGGCATCAATTACTTTCGCTTCTTTTCCACCTCCTGTCCTCTCACCAACAACTTTGATGTCTCCAGCGTATATATATAATCAATTCCTCTGAGGTTCATATTTGTGCGCGCAGGAAGTACATATCGTTTACTGGTTAACTATGGTAAGACCTATCTTCTGCGCATAATCAATGCCGTGATGAACGAAGAGCAATTCTTTGGAATTGCAAATCACAAACTCACAGTTGTGGGGATGGACGGTGCGTACACAAAACCCATCGTCACTAATTACATCATGATAACCCCTGGACAAACAATGGACGTGTTGGTGACGGCAAACCAGTCTCCCAGTCTTTATTATATTGTTTCGACTCCTTTTGCTGACACCACTGCTCCTTTTGACAACACTACCACAACGGCAATTCTACAGTATCAAGGCAAATATACTGCCCCATCGTCTATTCCCTTCCCGACACTTCCTAGCTACAATGACAAAGCAGCTGCTGATAACTATACAAAGCTCTTGAGAAGCTTAGCAAACAAATCCCACCCGGTCAAAGTGCCAGTAAATATCACTCAGAGGATCTTTATGACCGTTTCCGTAAATCAGTTGTACTGCCCGAATGCATCATGTTCTGGACCGGATGGTAATAGGCTCGCAGCAAGCTTGAATAATATAAGTTTCCAGACCCCAACAATAGATGTTCTGCAAGCATATTACGGGTAATAACTTTTCCCTCTCCTCACTTCCATTTGATTCAGATTTTATATCGCATGAAAATAGAGTAACTCTCAGAAAGATTGAATTTTCTCTCTCTTATTCGGCCCCACACCCAAAACATTTACCATGGATAACAAAATCTTGACCAGTTACAGTAAATTTTTCTGATTAGGGGTAGGAGTACATTGCATTGTATGGTAAAGCTTTACACAGAATTCGTATGTATTACCTTTTTACAGGCACCTGTCCAAAGTTTTTTCCAATGATTTCCCGAAGCAGCCACCTTATTTCTTCAACTTCACTGGAGATGTGGGGAACAATACATTGTATCCAAGCCTAGGGACGAAGGTCTTGACAGTAAACTATAATGACGCTGTGGAGATCGTGTATCAAGGGACTAATGTTGGAGCAGCAGAGAATCATCCTATGCATCTGCATGGTTATAGCTTCTATGTGGTTGGGCTGGGTTCTGGAAATTTCAACAATATCACTGATCCAAAGTCTTATAATTTGGTTGATCCTCCACTAGTTAACACAATTGGAGTCCCTAAGAATGGATGGGCAACAATCAGGTTTATTGCCAACAATCCCGGTAAGTCGTTCTTAATTATTTAGTTGAGACTGCATACTGCAACATCTTGGCAGATCTTGCTCCCATATAGTTCAAACAACCTTTAGCAAATTAGTTGAGCTACTTCTGAATTATGATACAGATAACCAAGAAAGAGCTTGACCATGGCTTTGACCCATGTTTTTCAGGTGTATGGTTCATGCACTGTCATTTGGAAAGGCACGCTAGCTGGGGAATGGATACCGTGCTTGTAGTGAAGAATGGGAGCACCAGAGAAACAAGCATTCGCCCACCTCCAAAATATATGCCTCCTTGTTCAAAGACCTAGTTTTAGGAAACTTTCTACTTCAATTAATGCATTAGTGAAATATTCATACGTACTGAAATAAGCATAATAATAATAATTGCGCATGAATTAAGTGGTTTATGTATGATTCCAACAAATACTTTTAGCAGCGTTTGCTCGTGCAAAACCCTGCTAAGCAGCCCTACAATGCCTGACTTTTTTCAGCGTTTCTTCAAAGGCGCGCTACATCACAATTAATTTTTGGAAGCGTTTTTTAAGAAACTGGGCCACTAAATCTTAGGTCCCTTTGTTTCGTTTTATTCTTATTTTCGTAAAGCATTTTACTTACTTTCCGGTGTTTAGGTGCTCCATGAAAACGCGGTCAATGGAAATGAGATTCGACCAAACGTAAAATATAACCTACTTTCCAGAAAGTGGCTTCTTTTTTCCAAAAGTGGTGAAACTTATTTCCCACCCTCTCCCAATCTCGGTCGACCGTTCTCCTAAAACACAAAAGGCCACTCTTCTCTCTTAGTAGCTTGAAGGCTCTCACATCCTCTACCATGATTAGTCCTTTCTCTCACTCTCTTGAACACTTTCCTTTCGGAGCTCTCCCGATCTCACTCTCTATATGCATCTAAAGGAAATCCATCTCTATTTCTTCCTGTTTTGAACCGTTCAGCTCTCAACATTTAGGGGTGTGAGCACATATCAGGTAAGACATCCATATTTTAGTTGTTTCTCTACATAAAAACAGTGGATTGTTGTCTAGATCTAGACCTTTGGTATAACAAATAGGGTCGTGCCTCAGTTTCTATGTTCTTGTGTTAGCTGGAAAGCAAAGTGTTCGTAGAAATGCCTCATCGAAGTTCCAGTTCATTTTATTATCCAGTTGGCAATGTTCATTTCATCCTGTGCCTCAGTTTGATATCCGGGTACTATTGGGTTGGCTGATTCTATGATCATTGTCTAACTTTTTTTATATCTTTAGGGACGGGTATTGGGAATTTTTTGGTTTGCGCGGGTGGAAAAAAGATTATTCGGTATTTATTGTAATAGGGAGAATTTCATGGTTAACCAGACCAATTGGTATTGTAGAATTTACGGGGAGGGGCTTCTCATGTTTTGAGATAAAGATTAGGAAAAAAGAAGTAGGAGTTTTGGGATTTTGTTGACAGCTGAATGACGGCCTTTGGAATGTTGGCTGTAATGCTTATTCGGAAAAAAAGAAAAAATTGAAATTCTGCTCCTTTATACCAGTTGTTGTCATTTGTTTTACAGAAACACTTAGCAATCGATGCAATGTGCTTAGAGCTTTTCTGTTACCGTATGGATTGTGTTGCCTGTGATTATGAGCTTCTCTGAGCTATTCATATTCTGCCTAGTGTATGTGCAACTGTTGTCAAGGGATTTGGTTACAACAACAAGACTTCACTTCTCGTAAGATTTTCATAGCTCAATAGTCATAAATTGGTTCCCGTTTAATAGAAATTATATTGTTGAGGCAATTCTGGTGCCCGTACAGGTTGGAATGTCTCTGGCACAGATAGGGGAATTTGCTTTTGTTCTTCTCAATCGTGCTTCTAATGTTCATCTGGTTGAGGTTAGTGTTCCAGTTCATTTTGTCCTGCTGGTTAAAAAATATTTTGCTCGCTAGGAAAATTTTGGAAAGCAAAAATGTCTTTGCCCTCCTTTTGCACCAAGTACCATAAAAAAGTTTGTGTAAATTCTGAGCTACAGAAGTCTCTGTGATCTTTTCGTTTACCACCTTTGGCATATGAAATTCACAGTTTCTTTTCCTGTTTAGTACCATTAAGCATAATATGACATATTTTTCTGTTAGATGAGTTGCCAGCTTTTCAATCTCTGTATCTAGTTGATTCTCCCTTTACCTAACTCGTGTACTCGCATGCACCTTTACGACATGCATCATATCCCCTAATTTTCACTTGTCTCGTATTCTTCCCTAGAAGTGATCTATCTCGATCTGTATTTAGCACTTTCATTGCTGAAGGGGTTGTGTTTTGCTGTAAAATTTGTTCTGTCATCTTGTTGCTACTTGTGGTTGTGTTTAGATGACATCGAACTTGCTCTGTTAGGTGAACTTGGTCTTTTATTGTGTATTAATTAATTTGAACTGTTTATCTAAATCTATGTTCTTTGGGATGAAGGACTTCTGAAGACTTTGAATAGAGGCAGCTTTTGCATTTGCTAATACAACATCTTTGGCAGGTATCATTGATATAATTTGTAAAGCAATAATAACTTCATACATATATATCATGCGGTCGACTAATTTTCTAGCAGTTCTCTCTCATAATTCCAACTGTATATGCCATCTTTGAATGCCTACATGTAGTTAATATTGCATTATAATTTCTCTTGTATGGATGGATGATAATCAGAAAAAGGCAGCAGTTATGGGAGCAACTATTTGTCTTATGGTTGTAGGTCGTTTAATTCTAGATGACATTAGACATAAGCTCAATCGATTACCCAGACAGCTCTATATTAATCGAGCTCACGAAAGAGAGATACGCATCAATAATATTATTTATGGAGCTGATTATCACTGTGTCAACCAAATACAAATGAAACCAACTGTGTTTTTTAAGTTATGCAAAACTCTTGTTGAGAACCGTTTACTGCGTGAGACTATTCATATGTCCATCAAGGAACAACTGTTTATATTCTTACATATTATTGGACATAATGTGAGGCTCTGAGTGGTTGGTGGAAGATTATTTCGATCAATAGAGACTATACACCAATACTTTGGACTTGTCTTTAGAGCAATCTTATGGCTATACACATTTGTTATCAAATGACCTGATGGCTCTACACCTCCAGAGATAAGGACTAGCAAGTGATTTTATCCATTCTTTAAGGTGAGTGCCAATGGCTTTAAGCATTCAGTGTTATGAAAAAAAAAAGTTAAAGCATCTTACTGAAGAACATAACATTTTATTGGTTTATGTGATGTCCATTAATAGAATTGTGTAGGAGCTATAGATAGAACCCATATTCGTGCATCTACCCCAATTAAGATTCAAGGGAGATTTCGTAATCTTAAAGGAGACATAACACAAAATGTTTTAATTGCCATTACCTTTGATCTCAAATTTACTTATGTGCTTGCTGGATGGGAAGGAAGTGCATATGATTCTCGTGTCTTGAAGGATGCACTTTCTAGACCAGGCGGATTTACTATACCTGAAGGTATTCTATTAATTAGAGGCAAAATGTTTTTGAATTGCAAACAATTAATAGTTTGTGGTGAAATCTTATTTTTACTTTGGTTTTGTATAGGAAAATATTATCTAGAATTGAAAGAAGAAAAATTCATAATTTATTTGAAAAAAACCCACGTTGCAATCCGTTTTTTTTTTTAAAAAAAAAATAGAATTGAATGCAGAAAAATTTGCAATTTCCTTCAAATATCAGTTCCATATGTCATTTGATTGATTTTTTATTTTATTTCAAATTAATGTTAAGAATTAAATTTATGAATCATATAAGATTACAGAAAATCAACCTAAGCCAAACATTGAAAAATATTTTTTAGAAAATATATTTAAGGTAACAACCAAACATCAGAAATTATAATTTTATTGGTTGTTAAATGATTTGATAGAAAGATGAAGATTTTATTATTTGAGTCATATTCTCTAACAACTCTCTCCATTAGAGGGTAAAAGGCAAGAAAAAGAACACAATCAACTAGTAAAAATCACATCAGAAAGGAACCACTTCCGGAGAAGCACTTGGTTGTTAAATGATTTCTTCATACCCTTGAGAGTGTTTACCTCAGCCAAAACCGCTGAACTAATATCAGCGATAACACAAATAAGTCATTTCGAGGTTCCATTGAAAATTTTGGTGTTAGCTCCTTCCATATGTAGTAAATTGTAGCAGTTAGCATGACCTTCACAATCCTAGCCAAAAGAGACTTACCTTTGAGTCTTCCTAGCCATCCAGCTTACCATATATCTCCGGTGAATCGAAGTCGCTGCCAATCCACTTCTGTTCAACAACAAGATCCAAAGATGTAGGGAGCAATGACAATTAAAAAACATTATTTTATCATGTTATTTTAGCATCTTACAAAGAAGTGGTCCGATTTCCTTCAACCCATAAGGTACTATTAGGTGAGACATATTCATTGGTCATATGTGCTTCAACATTCACTAAAACTAAAATAAAATAAAATAGAAAAACTTCAACCAATTGAAAAAATTTGAGCCCAAAGCTTCTAACCCTCTTATAACAGAGCCAGGGTTTAGTGGAGTAAAGGCAGAGCCAGGGTTTAGTGGAGTAAAGGCCAGGGTTTAGTGGAGTAAAGGCCATACTTGCTCTCTTTCTTTCTTTCTTTCTTTCTTTTTTCAAAAGGCGAGTATGTTAACAATAGATTATTAAAGCATACTTCACTTTCTATGTTATGAGAAGGCAAATAATAGATTTCATCAAGCTAACATCCAGATAAAGGTGTTTACAGGAGCAAGTCTTGCGGATTAAACTTCAAGCCCATTTACACTATCAAGCCCAAACCTTATACAACATTTCTCAAAAAATACTTCGTCTTCACACACCTTCAGCCCCCAAAAGATCTGTATCTGCGACTCTAAGAACTTTCTACAAGAAATTCTAAGTAACGATTGAGCTTCTTGAAAAGCGTAAAGGTGCGTAAAGGTAAGGGGAGAGTTACAACTATCTAAGTAACTAAAAGAAGTTTAAGGGTTGGTGACCAGTCTGAGTCAATGTGTTCTTTTCCATGTTTGATCAAAACTATGTTTGATTTTGCCAGAACAAATGTGAACTAGTTTCATACTTATTGAAAATATTAATACCAAATCTTATTAGCCAATATCATGTAACATTAATTATATATGCAGGAGCTTGGAGAAAATTTTTGACATAGAGTATTAATCAGGAGCCAGAGATTTCCCGAATAAGCTAGTCCCTGGTTTTAACTTCACAGGAGATGTGGGTAACAACACATTATATCCAAGCCTGGGAACAAAATTGGGGGTGATAAATTGTGGGGCAGCAGTGGAAATAGTTTACCAAGGGACCAATGTTGGGAATGCAGAGAATCATCCAATGCATCTCCATGGTTTTAGTTTCTATTTGGTTGGGACAGGTTATGGAAATTACAACGAGAACACTTCACCAAAAACTTACAATTTGATTGACCCACCGGAAGTTAACGGGATTGGATTCTGTGCGAAGTTTAACGGTGCGAAGTTTGTAAAGGAGGGGCTGAGATTTTGAGGATCAGATCTCACTGTTACCAAATGGACACCTCATTTAATGAGGTGGGAGGGGAAAAAGCACCTCAAACTCGGTCCGGCGTCGACTGAGTCCGCTTGTTTTTTTTTTCTTTCTTTTTTTTTTCCCTACATAGCTTCCGCAACACGCAAAAGAGAACGCAATAGCTATTTTTTTTCTTTCCATTTTCCTTGCACCTCTTCTGCAACCTTCTGCAACAAGCCGACTCTCTGTTTTTTTTTTTCTTTCCATTCGGTGTTCCTAAGAATGGATGGGCTGCAATAAGATTCATAGCCGATAATCCTCGTATGCCCAGTACTCCCTCTCTCTATTCTTTGTTAATTACTGTTAAATTAATTTTCCTTTCGAGGAATCTCCGGCCTTCACTGGATCTGACCATATCGCGATGTTTCTTCAGGGGTTTGGTTCATGCACTGTCATTTGGAAAGGCATGCGTCCTGAGGTATGGCCGCTGCTATCTTCGTAAAAAATGGGCCTACAAAGGAGACGAGCATTCCACCACCCCCAGCTAATTTGCCCACTTGTTCTTAGTTTCCAACAACCTTCTGTTTTCAAAAATATTGATGGAATTTAGGCATGGGTAAAATTGAATTTGATTTTTAAATAAGATCAGCAAGCTGGAGAGTTGTCGTTCTGTGAAGAACATTGAATTTGTAATATGATTGAAATACTACTTGAGGATTCTTCGGGTTCCTTTTCTTTTTTTGTACTTCCTCAATTCCTTCCCCCTTTTGCGCCATGCTATATAGTCTTTAGATATCATGCTAAGCGACTTAACGAAAAGGTCACTAATGGACACCCATATTGCACATGTTTGTTGATCTTTTCCTGAAAAGCACTAGATCTGGAAACAGAACTTCTGGATAATAGGGTCAGCAGCTCAACAAATATTAAAAAGAATTCGGATTCAATGAGCATCTCACGTAAAAATTGGGCTGTTAAAAACACTAATGATCTGTTGCAAATGAACTTTTCTGGACTATGGAAACCAGCTCGCTGTGTAAGTCACTCTGAGTCGTGGTTGACCAGGCAAGCATTTTATAAAGCGACTATAAATTAATGGAAGTGGCTTTGGGATTTCAAACATGTAGGTCCTATCTCATAGGCCTTTAATTGAGGGATTTACTTGACTTGATTGACTGCGTTTAAGAGAGGAGGATAGGGTATGATCTGATCTTACTCTTTTCGAAAGAGCATTAACAAATTAGTCAATCTGCATATCTAGTTAATTAGTGTGAAACATAGAGCTATTCCGTAATTCTTTAAGAGTTTTCTTCTCGAAAGAAATTATGTTCCATTTCTCCAAGATATATAAGTTAAAGATGTGGACAAACTTCATATACGATCGAGTTCTAAACTATTGTAACTTTTAAAAGTTACGCACAATACTGCTCCAAATTAAATTCATGTCAACAAAAGAATTATAATCTGACAGAGGATTGAATGATCATGTGGAAGTATTAAGTTACACATTAATTAGTTGTTCATTATGTACGTGGAATATTGTAGCCTTTTTTTTTCTAAATCCGATGCAAAGAGACTTTAATTGTAATTTAAAATTATCTTTTCGAAATATAGTGCAAATGGTGCGCACTTCGTTGACTCATTACAATTTACCACTATCATATATATATTTTTTTAAAGATGGAAATAGTGGTTGTGACTATTTCATTCTCTAATTTTTAATTTAAGTTAGACTTAATTGTACCACGAGTCCTCTAGTATTAATAAATTATGACAAATAAGTTCCTGAGATATCTAAATTATCAACAAATTAGTAACTTTCTTGTACTTTTGTTTTGGGTAAGTTGCCTTAACAGTCAACAATTAAAGGAACTGCATGGTATAACATATATATATATATAATTCGAACTCGAATCATGCACATAGATTCAACTGGAATTTGGGTACAATTATTTTTTAACCTCATATCACTACTAAAAATATAGCTTTAGGTGGCAAAATTTTGGTGTCAAAACCAAATTTTGTCACCTAAAGTGGCCTTTCATGACAAAATATTAATTTTGTCATCCAAAACCTTCAAGAACGGCAAAACCGTTCAGACCGGTCAAAAAACCATTCGGACATATTTCTTGTGTAACAACATACACGTGTCGGGAATGAGTGACAATAAAAATAGTCAAAAAATACAAAATAACGTCCGGACTAATAAGGAAATTGTTCGGACTCTTTGTTTCCAAATCTTCATAATTAAGTGACGATTAAATTGTCACAGTTTTTATAATACCGTCCGGACTCCTTTTATACAACGTCCGCACGGACATTACCTAACGAATAATAATCTTTAGCATATAGTGACAAATTAAAAATCGTCATAAACACTCAATCCCGTCTGAACGTCATCATCCGCGTTCCCACAAAAAAAAATAACTCCATCCGGACGCTAAAAAACATGTCCGCAAGGTATGAACGCTTCTTTCGTGAATCATGTGGTTCCACGTTGCAAAACTTCAGACAGGAGATGTCAAAACCGTCCGGACCAATCAATACATTCTAGACGGTTTAAGTTCTAGAAGCTTTTCAAATCAGGCATATTTGATGATGTTGAATTTGATTGGGCCACATGTAAATCTAACCGTTGAGAAGCGTCCAAACGCATATGAAATCCGTTCGGACGATTCCTGATCACCTTGGTTATTTCCCCAAAAGAGATTCAAGACTTTCAGAGGTTGCTGAAATCTTGAAGATCCAAGTGCCAAGTTCGTGCGTTTGCGGTTGTTGCGAGTTCGCAATGGAGGACAGCAAGGTATGAATAGCTAGGTAAAGGTAGTTAGCTTTTTGAATGGATGAGAGGTTCTCAATCCCTGCATTGGAGCAGATCCGAATGGTGTAGTTCGGGTAAGAAAACAAGTGTGTTAGACTAGGATGTTGGGTATTCTTGAGTCTATGGATCACCTTGTATTTCGAGTTTGAAAAGCTAGTGAAATCGTTACCTGGCCTACGGCCCGGAGAGTTTTTTCTCTTGGAATTTGTTTCCAAGAGATTTTCTCTTCGTAACCAAAAGATTTGTGTCTTTTTGTGGTGATTGATATGTTAATATTGTTCTTGATTAAAGTATTAATAATCGTAACTACAAGCTGAAATTTCAGATGTTCATGGTTTTAAAATCTTGGATATAGTTTCAAAATTAATTGATTTACAGTGTGTTTGATTATTTACATTGCTATTAACGTGTGTTGAAAAATTTTGATCAGTTTTTGTGTAGCCTGTGCAGAAAAAGTCTTGTTAAATTTAAATAGTTTGAAAGATTAAGTTGCAGAACCTATTCACCCCCCCCCTTTAGGTTCGGTTGTGTTGTATTGAGTCTTAAATAATTCCGTTCAATTGGTATCAGAGCAGATCTCGATTCTTTAGACTCAAATTAGTAGAGATGGATAGGAGTCATTCTCTAAGTGTTCCACCATTTTTCGATGGATCAAACTATGCTTATTGGAAAGTTAGGATGCGAGCATTCCTAAAATCCATAGACGAGAGAGTTTGGACAGTAGTGACTAATGGATGGGAAAAACCAACGGTTACGGTTAATGAGGTCACTAGTGAAAAGGATTCACAACTTTGGAGCATGAGTGAAAGAGAGACAGCAGGCTGGAATAATAAGGGATTAAATGCCATATTTACTAGTGTGTCGGCTGAGGAGTTTATAAGAATTTCAAATTGTGAAACGGCAAAAGAAGCTTGGGACATTCTTTGTACAACCCATGAAGGAACCAAGGCTGTTAGAGACTCAAAATTGCAGATGATTATTTCTAAGTTTGAAGAACTTAGAATGAAAGAGGATGAGTGCTTTGATGACTTTTATGGGAAACTCACCAACTTGGTAAATTCGAGTTTTAGCCTAGGCGAGAAGATGGCTGAATCCAAAGTAGTTTGTAAAGTCTTAAGGTCATTACCAGAGAGATTTAGGCCTAAGGTGACTGCTATTGAAGAGAGCAAAATATTGGATTCCATCAAACTAGATGAACTTGTAGGATCTCTTCAGACCTATGAAATGACTTTCCTGCAACAAAGAAAGGAAAATCCATTGCATTGAATCAATAGAAGAGGATTCCGAATCTGAAGATGAATGTTTGATGAAGAAGACATGGCCTTTTTGTTAAAAAATTTAGGAAAGCATTTAAGTTCAAGAAGGGCAGAAATTGGAAAGGCCAAAAATCGAACTCGAAAGCTACTAAGAAAACCAAGCTGGAAGAGTGATGAGCAGAGGGATAAATCTGAAAAGAAAGAGTTCAAAAAGAAGCAAGAACAAGGGCTGCAATGTCATGGGTGCAAAGGATTTGGGCACTTTAAAGCTGAATGTCCTACTTACTTGAAATCGAAAGGGAAGAACGCTATGAAGACAACACTTTCAGATTCTGACATAGAGTCAAATTCCTCAAATGCAGAAACTTCGAATAATGATAAGGTAAATTTTCTTGCATTTACATATTCTATTAAAATAATGAGTTTACTGATTTTGATGATGCAGAAGAAATTATCACGGAAGGATGTTGATGAGCTTGAGGGCTTAAAAGAATCTTATCAAGAGTTATATGAGGAAAATATTAAAATTAAGAAGGAAAATGTCTTAACTTTAAGAAAATAGTTCTTGTTGAAAAAGAAAGAGATGAACTTAGCTGAAAATTAGTAGAGAAAAATGTATGATTCAAGAACTTATGACTATGAACACTTCTCTAGAAGATCTTACATCTAAACTATCAAAGGAGCTGGACCTAGCTAATGAACAGCTTAAGAAATTTTCATGTGGTACCAGCAAACTTAATAAAATGCTAAGTATAGGACAATCGGATGGAAATAAAAGAGGATTAGGTTTTGATCATACTACAGCAGCACCTACATCTTCAAACAAGGTAGTTTTTGTGCCATCTACTCAGAAAATTCAGAGTACACCCGCACCTCAAGTGAAGGTAAACAAGGTAGTCACTTCTCAAGCTCTTGTTTTGTTAAATCTAAGTTTTCCAGATTTATTCCTAAGTGTTTTCATTGTGGTAAAGTTGGTCATACCAAGCCTAAATGTTTTGATCTCTTGAGAAATGGAAAAAGACATGTTTCTTCATTTTCAAATAATGTATCTAAGTCTGAATTTGATAAGTTGTTGAGTCAAGTAAGCATGTTATCTCAACAAATTCAAATTATAAATCAAAAGCTAAGTCCTCCTATTAATAAAAAGTTGATTTGGAGAAAGAAAGATATTAACACTTGTTTTGATGCAAATGCTCTCTGATTATGATATTTGTTAAAATTTCATACTTGTGTATTGTGATAATATGAGAGCAATAATTTGTTTAATTGATAGATTGGCCATTTAATTTTTGTTAAGTCATTCATGAATTATTTCATCATCCAGTTTGTTATAAAATGTTCTATAGTTTATTTTGATATGTGTTTCAATATTTGTTGTATGTGTAATAGTCTTCGACAATTTAGTTTATTTTTTATTTTACTGCAAATTATCTGAGGTTAGAAGTTTATGCGAAGATGTCTTAGGCAAGAGCTATATTGTATCAATGAAGAAAGAAAGACTCAGCTCGGCTACAATGGTGGAAAAAGTAAAAAATTTCCAAGTGTTGAATTAATGAGCTGCAAAATATACTGCAGTGTATGTTGAGCTTCAATGAAAAGCTCATAGAAGCCTAAGCACGTGCTTGTAAAGAAAAACTTTTGAATTTAGCTTTTACATTGAAAAGTCCACCTTTAAAATGTTGCTTTTTGTCTTTTTTGTTTGTTTTATCACACTTTCCATTTGACCCTTGTGAATAACTTTTACCCTAACACCTTGCCGACACTCTCCCTTAGCATTCTCTGTGCGCCGTTTACCTCCCTTCTCTTGTGCTGTGACTCTCCATTTGATACTCTTGGATTCTTGTAAAAAAAAAAAACTTGTTTAATCACCAACTCAGACTTGAAAAAGGTATGTTTCTTGACTTTTTCTCATTTCTTTATGGACTATTTGGATTGTTTGATGGCCTTGTGGCTTGTGGTCCTGCATGATGGGTGTGGCAACACTTTTGTTGGATTTTTGTGTTTAGTTTATTTTAAGCATAAAATTCTTATGGGTTTTGCTGCCAAAGTGTTTTTAAAGAGTTCTCTATGGTACCCATCAATTTCGGCACTTCATTTCAAGAGATTTACAAAGTTTTCAAAATCTAAGGTTTATAATGTTTTGCCCCTTTTTCAAAAACTTGCTAAATGTTTATGTATTTCTTTATCATTTTCCATGTGTTTCTCATGCTATTAACTTCATTTATTAATCTAGATTCACTCTATATGCCGATTATTAGAAGTATTTGAAATCTAGGCTTTCAAAATTTTCCCACTTTTCAAATAAGCCCACTTTTGAGAAATTACTTATCTATCTCATTAATAATTGCTTTTATGAAGTGTAATGGGTTAGCAACAGTCATATTTAACTCTAAAATGCAGATTTCATTAACAAAATTGTTAGTTAGTGACAATGTGTCTTTGGGTTAAGTGTATAAAATGATTGGGGAGATAGTTTAAATAGTTTAAAAAATATGTGGGTCAATTAGTAAAAATGAGAAATTTGCAATATTGGAAATCTAAGTTTCGGTAACCCTGTAAGCATATATTTAATGGGTCATTCATAATAAGTTGCTTTGTAAATTCAGTTGTCATATTCTTTAAGGAAATATATGATATCTTAGTTGCTTGATATACAATGTATCTTGGAGGATTGGATAATTACAATTTATGCTTTGGGGTCCATGAATATTTTTTTTGGTATCAATTTTTTTTTCTTGGGTTAGGAAAACAACAGCTATAGATATTTCGTTATTAAAAATTCTGATTGAATTAGTATAGTATTTCTTTTCAATAATGGGATGGCTTAAAAGTTCATATGTCAAAATTAAGTAAGAATTACTTGATTTATTCACTATCTTGCATAGTTGACTTGGATTTTTTTTGAAAAATTATTTTGAACTAAAGAATATAAATATTCGGATTACATATAGTTCATGAAACTTTTTATTATTTCAGTTCATAGTTTATTCATATAATTCTGTGCTGAAATACTATATAATTTTCTATGTGAAAAACAATGTGCATTTCTTTATCACTATATTCTCTTTGGATATATGACTATATATTTTCTGTTGCATTGAATAATATGCTATTAGGATAATTTCAATAACATGGTGTTTTGTTGTTGGCCGAATTTAATATTTTGTTTGATGTGTGATTTTTATAATGATAAAGTGCTGCTGTAAGTGGGTTCTCTTTAAGTTCTATATGCTCTTTTAAAAATATGTCTATCACACGTTTATTGGTCCACGAATACTATATTGCAAGTGCTCTGATGAATTTTTGCTAAGTATTTTAACTGGGCTTTTAATGGATGACACGTGTTAGTTCATAGTATTTTCTGTTGAACTATGTTGTTCTGTTTTGATGAAATTCTTAATTGGATTTTCTTGAGTGTTGTATTTTGTTCAATTGGTATAATTATATTGAAGTGTATTTCATTTGTTTCACTTCTTTATATACGGGTTGCACATGATTGCATTTTACTAGTTATTCCAATATGAATAATTTGTTTGCTACTGATTCATTTCTAGTTATTGTCTTTATTGATGAGAGACAAGGTATGTTGGTTGGAGATATAGTTTTGATTTTTCTCCTTTGGCCTCCTTCTTGACAAAAAGGGGAGAAGTTGATGACAGTACAATACTACGTTGTTAGCTGTTGATACTAATGGTGTTTGGCATATGTAGAATAAGTCCTTATATTGCTTGTGTTGTAATATTTGGGTGGTCTAATTATAATAGTTTTACACAGATGGTTGAGGGTCCTGAAAGTTCTGACTCGCCTTTTGATGACGAGGACGATGAACCTTTTGATGAGAGGCTACTGCCCATTTTTATTCTGATGCTGACGACTCCGACTAGTTCTCTTTGGCTCCCTTCTCGACAAAAGGGGGAGTAGTATGGTTATTTTGTTGGATTTTTTGTTGATTGTTGATCTGTTGCACTTTGTTGAATTTTTAGTGTTCCTTATGTTCTGCTGAACTTTGAACTTTTATTGTTTCTTATGTTCTGCTGAACTTTGAACGTTTTTTGTTCCCTATGTTGATCTGCTGAACTTCTATTATTCCTATATTATATGTTGTTCTTATAAACTAGTTGGTTGGGATTATAACTGGAGATTGAAGTGTTGGATTGCCGATTATGAAGTGGATACATTTTGGTTGTGGAGTTTAGAAGTGTCTATTTCGCTTGTGATTGGTATTGTGGGAAGTATATAAGTTCTTTTTTTTGCTGACTTGCTGCATTTGATTGATTAGCATGAGGTGTTGATTATAATTTTGCTTATATTGAATAAACATGCTAACACATAGGGGGAGAGTCCTTCTATCTTCTCTCTATCTTGGAAGGGATACTAGTCTCAGGGGGAGAGAAGTATTCCTAAAAATGTATAATTAACTCCTATTGCTTTGATGTTAATTTTAATCTAATAAGATTAAAGATTGTGTTTTGCTGAGTTGTTTGATGCAGGTATTTGGAAATCTCAGGAATTTATAGAATAGGCTATGATAGAGTTCATAGGCTTGTCATATGTAAATGGGTTCTGTGGTGGTGATCAACAGAATCCATGTCCTTGGGGTTGGGATTTTTGTTTGTCATGAAGTTAGCCAAAGGGGAGATTGTTAGGGACTATTTTTAGTTGGCTATACTTCACATGTAATTTAGTTTATTTCCTGAGATATTAAGGTGTTTCGAAGCTTCTATGAAGAATTGAAGATAGAAGTAAAAAGCTGAGTTTTTACCCAGAAATGTCAAGTTAGTTGGAAGTCAGACGCAAGTCAGACAGAAGCTCGATTTGGGGCACTGCAGTAACAAAAGTTGGTTAGTCCGTTTATAACTAAATGATGACGTCATGAAAGACCCAAAAAGCCTTAAACCCTCCACTTAAACCGTGAGTCACCCAGAGCTTATAACCCCTTTATTCTATTACGAAAGAGAGCTTAGAAAAATCCAGAAATACCGTGCTTTCTACGTGAAACTTTCTCTTGAATATTTCTGCCCCTTTTTTTGAGCCTTCGTGTGTATGAACTGAGAATGGAGCCTTGAAGATAAAACCCCTCTCTTTAGGATTCTTAGTTCAATAGATTGATCACCTTGGTTATTTTCCCAAAAGAGATTCAAGACTTTTGGAGGTTGTTGAAATCTTGAAGATCCAAGTGCCAAGTTCGTGCATTTGCGGTTGTTGCGAGTTCGCAATGGAGGACAGCAAGGTATGAATAGCTAGGTAAAGGTAGTTAGCTTTTTGAATGGATGAGAGGTTCTCAATCCCTGCATTGGAGCAGATCCGAATGGTGTAGTTCGGGTAAGAAAACAAGTGTGTTAGACTAGGATGTTGGGTATTCTTGAGTCTATGGATCACCTTGTATTTCGAGTTTGAAAAGCTAGTGAAATCGTTACCTGGCCTACGGGCCCAGAGAGTTTTTTCTCTTGGAATTTGTTTCCAAGAGATTTTCTCTTCGTAACCAAAAGATTTGTGTCTTTTTGTGGTGATTGATCTGTTAATATTGTTCTTGATTAAAGTATTAATAATCGTGAACTACAAGCTGAATTTTCAGATGTTCTTGGTTTTAGAATCTTGGATATAGTTTCGAAATTAATTGATTTACAGTGTGTTTGATTATTTACATTGCTGTTAACGTGTGTTGAAAAATTTTGATCAGTTCTTGTGTAGCCTGTGCAGAAAAAGTCTTGTTAAATTTAAATAGTTTGAAAGATTAAGTTGCAGAACCTATTCACCCCCCTCTAGGTTCTGTTGGTGTTGTATTTTGTCTTAAATAATTCCGTTCATAAGTTGATACTGAGTGTTTGAAGCACTTACATGTACAACAACAATCCGACTCTAAGTCATAATCCACACAAACTGAAAATGGATAACCTTCCAAATAACGAATTTCAAATTTCCTCACCAATTCCGTAATGCATTCACCTCAACACAAACCCTTACAAAATCTAACATTGACCTCTCCATAGTTCTACAGTCCGTATACAATGGACTATCAACTCCACTTGCCACAATACTAAGGCCTTCATCAGTCCAATACTGAAGAGGCACACACCTCTCAATTTCCCCATACCGGAATTTTGTCAAGGTCTTTTCTTAAAAGAGCCATCTTGGGTTGCCATTTGCTAAGGAAAAATGGTCGATTAACCATATTCCATGACCCTCCCTCCACCATATTCTCCACTGTCTCCTCGCTCTTGAGCTTGAAAAGTGAAAACCCATTTTACATTGACAAAACTTCCAATAAACCTTTCCCTCCCTCAGTCTATTCGCTATCGCAGTCATAGTGAGGTAGCTAAGCCGCTGTCTAATAAAATGCCCAACTAAATAAAATTCCAACTACAAAGGAAAGAATTAGACATGTTCCTTGCAGCTAGCATTCGTGCATAAAAGCAGACATCAATATTAAGCAGACCATTCTGCAGGATACATCAGAAGTATAGCCTAACATAAGCTCCCCGTAGTCCAAAACCTCAGAAGACACCAGCCAACATACGCACGTAAAAACCCTTCCAATACAATACCACTCCATGAGCCTCCGAGAGATCAGCCAAGGCACTACAAAACCAGCCGTGCTGAGTCAATAAGCAATAGAAACAAGACCAGTTACTACCATGCATGTTTAACTAAGTACTCCACCACATATATATCAAGCCAGCAAAACCGTGACCAGCCCACCCAGGACAAGAAAAATATCCTTCCTTCCGGCCAATATGTACATGACAGACTCTTTGAGTGCTTTACTGTGTGATGAGTTCATTCTTGTTTTGGAATGGACAGAACAAATTGATGTATGGAAACTTCGAAATAACGCCTAAATTGTATTAACTTATAGTTACTTTGGGGAAATGACATGGGAGTAACAGTACGTAGTTTATGGAGGAAAAATAAAACTAGTCTGGAGGTACTACTAAAAACCAAGAAGAACAAATTAAAACAAAACAAAAATTAAGGACATCGATCATTGCCGGTTATCCAGCTGAGTCGTCGAGCTAGAGCCATCATGACAAAGATCGCATATTGATCTGCAAGTACGTATTAATGAAAAGTTGATAGCATATATAACACTTCCTTGAACATTCAGTCAACAAATTTTGCACGGTTTAGACGTGGAACAGATTGGTCAGGTAGAATTTAGCTATAGCGGTGGAGGTGGAACTAATTTGCAACAAGCTAGGGAGGGAGAGTGGCCGAGGAAGTTTTCGGCCATGTTGGGGAATGAGATTGGAACTCACTTTTAGGTTTCAAAAACAGGCCTAAGATTATGGGGCCGGCTAAACGTGGGCTTGAAATCCAGATGCTAAAAAAGGGAATGAATCTCAAGCCGAAACTGAATCCTAAACTTTGACTCCATGCATGGGGAGTCTCGACTGATCGAGACCAACGCATAATTAGATGCTGTGTTTGGTGTAAGGATATGATTAGTTATTGGAAGTCTGTCATGGCCTGTATGACGTAAGTAAGATGAAGTACTACTACATGGATCTTTTGTACTTCAATTTTCTGTACTACATAAAGCTAACATGCTATAAATATCATGCAGAACCCCATGGTCTGCCTCAATTTCTTCAATTCTCTTACTGACCTCTCCATCTAATTCAAGTGCTTAATTTTTTTCTCCAATATCTCTCATTTGATCCAAGTTCTCATAGTTCGGTGCTCGAAACTCCGGATGTCTTCTTATTACTGAAAGCTAGCTGGTGGGCATGTTCAATATTCTTTTTTATCACAGTACTGGAGCCTCTATGTCGACAACAACGTACAAGATTGCCGGCAAAACCGAGTTAAGGTTATGGCAAGGTAACTCGGTTGATTATATTACTCGTATAGAAGATACACAAAAATAATCAGCCAAATTTTGGCAGCTTTATTTTCACTTGGGTCTAATCCAAATTCTAGGAATCTTACAAATGGCGTTAGCATGTGCATATACTACTGTTTCCGTGTGCTACACAAAAAGACATGGGAGATTAATATAGTTTCTCAAGAGGAACATACGCATGCACATGCTTTTTCCTTTTTATTACTGATTAAGGTATATAGTTTGAACTTTTCCCTTAATTTTTTGTTGAAAATTCCATTGAATATTACCAGGCTCGAGCTGTCAAATGGCCCACTCCTCTGCTTTTCTTGACAGCTTTAAGAGACGCTCTCTCTCTCTCTCTGGGTCCAGGCTGTCAACTAGCCGGCCCATATCTTTTAATCCTTGTAATCTGCCCGATTCTCATCATTCTGCTTCATTGAAATAGTCAGTTGTCCGATGCTGTCAATCGGTCGCTTCAATCGTTTGGAAACTCACATAAAAATTATTATTTACATGTTACCCCATGGCCCATGATGCCGATTGCCGTGGGCGGAGGCGGTGATGCGATCACTTTAGATATATATGGCACTTAATACGGCACGTTATCTTTGTCTGGATTTCGTTGGAGTGAACGCAAATTTAATAATCTGCTAATCTTTTATAAATAAAAGACACTTGTAAGGAACAACCATAAGTTTAATTGCCAACCAAGCAAAAATAAATGACAAAAAAATATACCCACTTGCTCACATAATGATGGGGTTGGGGTCATTAATTTAGAATAACTCTAGTGACCCTATAGATTATTATATCTCTCGAGTAATTATTTATCCTCACGCATTGACAATATGCGTTACTATTCTAAAACTCTATATATCTGGCTCCGTAATTTAGGAATTAGTTCACTTCCTAATATTGTACTAAATCTTATCAAGTGCAATAACCACCTTATATATAAGAGACATGTGCATTGTGCAAAATAATATGTTTTCTTAGCCAAAACATTTACTTCGTACGTATCAATTTCTCAAGGTAATGGTGACGTTTTTGTTTTTCTAAGCATTCTCAATTATCACGTTTGTGCTGGCTTAAGCTTTGGTTGACTAACCTACATACAACTATATAATCATCTACTACAGCTTTACTAGCTAGCCCTTTTGATATTAAAGAATATGCATTAATGTACTACATCTAACCATGTTACTGTAGCCACTCGAAGAGGGCACCGGCACCCCACTAACTGGTTTCATTTTCACACGACTTTAATAATATTGAATTTTCTAATATACATATATCCTCAGCAGGAAAAGTGATTTGCACAATTCTACTTCTTTAATGTAAACAAGAAGAAAGTACCACGTCGTTGTCTAATTGATAGAAGCAAAATATAAATATTAATAAAAGGATACCACGTCTGTTTTTAGTCCCATCCAGTTATATGGCAAGACTTCGTTACTACTTGCTAATCTAGATATTGTGTACAAATGACAAACGCCGGCACTGTAAATTAAGCAGGACATTATATAATTAGTCACTTAATTAATTAATTAATTAATTAATTAAGGACATTACTCATTAATGCATGACAGCTCAATGTTAGAGTTTGAAATTATTTTACCTCTTGTGCGTGGTCAGCGCAGCAGATAAGAGTATGGAAAATAATGCCCTCTGCTATCAACAATAAGATCGGGGTGTTTCATATTATAATTTTCGTATTATATAATGTTATATGGCAAGTCTATTTCAAATATTTTCAATATAGTGAAAAACGAATTTAAAAAAAATTACTACGTTTTATGTATTGTTAAAATTTTGGAGTGATTAAAATTTTAGAGTATGATAGTTGGTGAAAAAATGAAGATAGTTATGAGTTGGTGAAAAGTGAAGAGAAAAAAAATTTGAATAAATATTATAATAAATAATAATAATTTAATAAAAAAGGGAATTATTTTATAATTTTTTTAATTAGTATAAAATTTTGAATGATACCACATCATGGGAAGTTGCCAATTGGCATTGGCATGCTTGCATTGTGTCGGCAGGGAAATTTTATAATCTCTTGGGACTTCAATAAGTACGAAGATACCCATGTGACTATTAATTAATCTCGAATTAAGGACCCTAAATGTGACCATTGAATGAGTTTTCTCTACCGAAAAATTGAATTGATTAAGAAGAAACTCAAATCATATATATTACAATAATTAAGGCAATTTGTAATTATGAATCTTTAAGATAGAACACTAGCTAGTCAACCGATGAGTTGGGAAATGGCTCTTATCCTTTTTTTAAAAAAAAAAATTTGCTTCTTATCATTTCAAGAGAAAAACAAGGAAAGATCGTAGTTGGAGGATTCTTATCTAAATAGTCGTAGGACATCCTGCTGTCGTTTTGTGTCACAAAAACTATTGTAGCCACTCTGTTAAAACTACTGACTTGGGAAAAACTATTGAGGTTTATTGTTTAAACTTTAATTCCAAGGCATCGATACTAAACATGCCCCTAAAGGTCTCATTCGGAAAAATTATAGTTGGCCGGCCAGTGGCCGGAGAAAATGGAAAGAAGAAGCTTATTTTTTTTTTTCGCTTCTTTGCTCGAACTTTTTTGCATATATATAGGACACAATTTTTAATCATTAATTATAAGAAACTATAAATTTAAATCCCTGCTCTAATGTTATTAAGAAAATATACCAAATTCAAATGACACTTCAAATCAATCCCATCAAAATTTAGTTAAATTTTTTAAAAGAAGTTTAACTTTTTAAGAGAACTATTCTATTGAAGATAGATCCGTAGAGTGGTAGGCACAGAACCAATCCTAGAGTCCTGTGCGGAATAAATCTGAAACTTGTCTGGTACTAAGAATATCAACTCCATACCTATATAACTTGAACTTGATACCTGGATCCCATTAATAACAAACTTTACTACGGCCCTTAGGGGCAATTTAATTCAATTTGGTGCACGCCAGAGGCCATCGTTCCTTAAGAGTCCTGTGTAGACATTGCGATGAAGCACAACGGCCATAAATTCACAGCTACGATTTTGAAAATTGTAATAAAATAATCGCAATTAATGACATTTGAGCCAAATCTTGCACGTGGCAAACTAAGGGGAAACTGACAGTTCAATTTATTAATATAATCTGTGCCACCGTCTGTATTCCCTTATGGAGATATTAAAAAGATGAAAAGGAAAATGATAAGAAATGGAAAATATTTTGAATCTGATCTTCGTTTTTTTTTTATATGTAAATTATGGTATTATTATTTTGATCTTTTATGTACAAAGAATATTCTTTTGATTTTTGTCTCCAACGTCTCCCGGGTTGCGCACCTGTTCAGACATGATGGAATAGTACTACCTTTGTATATTCTAATATATTTCACTTCGCAAGTTGGACGAATACGGCAGAAGTAACAGCTGCGCACATTCCTCTATCATATCGCCATCTAGTTTTAAATATTTTATTTTATTTAATTAAAAAAATTCATTCAAACTTTTTTTTTTTTTTTTTTCACCAACTTCCATATATTTCGAAATCTAAACAAACAATAACGCTATATTGTACGCATTGGACACTTCCTATAAAGAGAAGCAGCGGATGCAGAGCAAGGGGTCAAAGAGGTCATAATCCTCCAACTCCTAAAAAATATATATATAATTTTTTTTTCTTTGCTTAAAATTTGTACTTTTTACATTTTGGCTGTCAAAATTATATTTTTGTTATGTTAGTCTTTTAATTTCTAATCTTAACTTTTTGCGTCGACATTTTTTTCTAATAAAAATCAATAACTTAAAAAACTCGGTCAAGTCTTTACAAAAGGGTTATAGCTAGGCAGTCACGGGAGGTAGTAAGCCACGTGAATCCTTGACAATAACTGCTATGTTTGGTTTGGTTTTGAAAATATTTTTTGTGTATATTTTTTTGAAGGTAGTGTAGATTTTTTTGGAATTGGTGAAAAGTTTGTTAAAAGTTATTGAAGTTTATAAAAAAGGTATTACAATTAATGAAAAAGTGATTGTGAAAATTTTTTTAAAATTTTTTGAGACCAAACCAAACATAGTCAATAAATGTCAGCAAGTTATACGGACAGAGAAAACATAAGAAAAATTAATTTATAGCTTAAACTCCAAGTTTATATTATCATCAATTTGCAATTTTTGCTTAAATATGTACGTATAAGTCATTTGTATCGACATCATAATTTGATATTCTTGTAGCGTCTCATATTATGCAACCAATCAGTTTCTTTATTGGGAGAAGTCAAAGGTAGGATTAACAAACAAGTGAACAGATGCATTTGCGCGTAACCATTGAACCTTCCAATTTCCATGTTATTGCAATAAAGAACTTGATATATATTGTTTAAGGGATATATTAATGAATGCGGTGGATATGAAATTGCATTGCTTAACCGTTGAACTTTGGTACGTGTGTGGTCTTTGGAAAGTTCTGTCTATAAATATAGTTCCTAAATGCAAGCTGAAACTCATCAGTACAGAAGAAAATGCTTCGAGCAAAACCGGAAGAAAAGAAGAACTACAGCTAAAAAAGAAGTCACGGTTAAGAAAAGGGTCGGAATATAGTACTGTCTCTCCTGTCTGGTGAGGGAAGTTGCAAGATATGGGACAGATGAAGATAGGTTTGATCCTAGGGTTTTTGGGTTTCTTGTTTTTGGATGGGCTGCTGCTTTGCACGGCTTACAACGTCCACCACTACAGCTTTATCGTAAGTGTTCAAGTACTATATTATGTTCTTTGAACTTATGTTTTAAACCCAGACGACCTAGAGCTTGGCACGGCCTGATCATCACCTACCCTGAATGCAGTTTATTATGAGAAATCAGCTATCTTGAATATATATGGTGAATAATTTAAGCTCCCTGTGTTAAAAGTACTGGTAGTAGTTTGCTTTCCAGAATTTTTCACACGGCAGAGAGCTTGATGTGCAAATTTGAACCTGTGCGTGTGTTTGTGTTTGTGTTTGTCTCTCAATTCTGTTGTCCACTGGTTGCAGCTGAAGGATACGAATTTTACGAGGCTCTGTACCACAAAGAGCATGTTCACCGCGAATGGCCAATGGCCTGGCCCAACGATTCATGTTCGCAAAGGCGACAGGGCATTTGTCAACGTTCACAATGACGGAGACTATGGTGTCACTATTCACTGGTAATAACTCTATCTATTGGAAGAATTAACGACTCAGTTTTTGGCTTTTTCTTTTTTGGAGGGGGGTTGGCGGGGGTAGATCAAAAGTTCTTCGAATTCCTTCCCAGAAAGTGTCTTAGCGTAATTAATTTCATATATAAGGTGTCGTTTTGACTGTAAGGTGCTGTTTTGTTTGTTTGCTTGGGTAGGTAATGGAAAGATTATCTGTAAAGCAAAACACTAATCAATTTTGACGTTGGTGCTCTTTGAAATAGTCCATGAGGTTCCCAAGCAGTATTTAGAAATGGAAACTTAAGATGAACACTTTTTCTAATTGTAGGCATGGAGTGAAGCAACCGAGAAATCCATGGTCTGATGGTCCAGAGAACATCACACAGTGTCCTATTCCAGCAGGGAAAAACTTCACCTATGAGGTTATATTCTCCACCGAAGAAGGAACTCTTTGGTGGCATGCCCACAGTGACTGGTCACGGGCTACAATCCACGGTGCCATTGTTGTCTTACCTCCCATTGGATCCAGTTATCCGTTTTCCAAGCCCTACGCGGAACATGTTATCGTACTTTGTAAGTAATTGGTACAATTAACTTAATTATTAGCAAGCTGCGACTAAACGAACCTTTCATTTCGAGATTATTTCTCATCGTCCCACTGGGAAAAGTACTGACTTTATAAGACTTTCTTTATTTTTGCGTCTGCAGCGGAATGGTACAATGGCGACGTTAAGCAAATAATTGATTATGCCATGGCGACTGGTGGTGACCCAAATATTTCAGATGCTTACGCGATCAATGGCCAACCAGGATATCCAAATAATTGCTCCACTGGTATTTGTTAATTGGCTTATACCCAAAACCAAAAAGTTAAATGAAGTATGAAATAATAGAGAAGTTGGATATTCGTCGTCTAATGCAATCTTATTTTACCATTGCAGGAACAAGTTATCGCCTATCGGTTCAATCCGGCAAGACATATCTTCTTCGGTTAGTAAGTGCCGTGATGAACGAAGAAATGTTCTTCGGTATCGCAAAGCACAACATCACAGTTGTCGCCCAAGACGGTGCATACATTAAGCCCATCACTACCAGTTACATCATGATAACCCCAGGACAAACAATGGACATTTTGCTCACAGCAAACCAGGCTCCCAGTTACTATTATATGACTGCCACTCCTTACTTTGACAACAGTGCTCCTTTTGACAGTACCAACACTTCAGCTATTATCCAGTATACAGGCTCTTATACCCCTCCTGCCTCTCCTCCCTATCCATCCCTTCCTAATGTCACTGACAAGGATGCTGCAGACAACTTCACAACTCGCATAAGGTCCTTGGCAAGTGCTGCGTACCCAGTTAATGTCCCAAAAAAAATTGACACACGAATTATTATTGCGGTTTCTGTAAACCAGATTCTTTGCCCTAATTCATCGTGTAGCACTCCAACTGGTAATAGGCTAGCTGCAAGTTTAAACAACGTGAGCTTCGTGACCCCAAAAATCGACATATTGCAAGCATACTACAGGTAATACGCGTCCTGGTTTTCATTTATTCTCTCTCTCTCTCTCTCTCTCTTTTCATTTCTCCTCTCCTTTACCTACTTTTGTTTTATCCAGTACTTGTCATTAAGGATTAAAGTCCAAGGTTGAGAAATATTATCACGACAAACTAAAGCTGCTAATCTTAAAGTTATAGCGTCCAATTCCACTACTATTTGCATTCGCAGGGATTAGGATAAAAAATTTAGATGCAGAAGTATTTGTAATCATTGTTAATCATGATCACTTTTTGTTTCTTATTTTTTTTTTCCCAATTTTATAGAATAACGACCTATCTATCATGATAAATGTTCAACATGGTAATAGGTGGGACCGTCCCTCAATATATATAAGCTTATTGAAAATATTAATACCTAAATCTTATTAGCCAACATCATGTAACATTAATTATATATGCAGGAACTTGGGGAAGGTTTTTGACAGAGATTTCCCGAATAAGCCACCCTATGCTTTTAACTACACAGGAGATGTGGGTAACAACACAGTGTATCCAAGCCAGGGAACAAAAGTAAGGGTGATAAATTATGGGGCAGCAGTGGAAATAGTTTTCCAAGGGACCAATGTTGGGAATGCAGAGAATCATCCAATGCATCTCCATGGTTTTAGCTTCTATTTAGTTGGGACAGGTTATGGCAATTACAACGCGACCACTTCACCAAAAACTTACAATTTGATTGACCCACGGGAAGTTAACACCATCGGTGTTCCTAGGAAAGGATGGGCTACAATAAGATTCATAGCCGATAATCCTGGTATGCCCACTCCCTCTCTCTAGTCTTTGTTAATTACTGTTATAATTAATTTTCTTTTGGGGGAATCTCCCTTCACACCATCTAATTATATGGCGACGTTTCTTCAGGGGTTTGGTTTATGCATTGTCATTTGGAGCGGCATGCGTCTTGGGGTATGGCCGCTGCTATCATCGTGAAAAATGGGCCTACAAAGGAGACGAGCATTCGACCACCCCCAGCTAATTTGCCCACTTGTTCTTAGTTTCCAACAACCTTCTGTTTTCAAAAATCTTGATGGAATGCACGCATGGGTAAAATTGAATTTGATTTTTAAATAAGATCAGCAAGTTGGAGAGTTGTCGCGCGTTTTGTGAAGGACTTTGAATTTGTAAAATGATTGAAATACTACTTGATGATTCTTCTGGCTCCATTTCTCTTTTGTACTTCCCCAATTCCTTCCCCCTTTTGCGCCATGCTATATAGTTTAGGTATCATGCTAAGCGACTTAATGAAAAGGTCAGTAATCGACACCATATTGCACATGTTTGGTGATCTTTTCCTTAAAGCACTAGATCTGGAAGCAGCAATTCTGGATATGGGTCAGCAGGGCCCAACAATTATTGAAAATAATTCGTATTCAATGATAATCTCACGTAAAAATTGGGGTATTAAAAACGCTAATGGTCCCTTGCAAATGAACGTTTCTTGACTGTGGAAACCAGCTCGTTGCGTACTGATCTGAGACGTGTTGACCAGGAAGTTTCTTGACTATAAAGCGATTAATAATTAATGGAAGTGGCTTCTGCATTTCACATATGTAGGCCCTATATATCTCAAGGCCTTTAATTGAGGTATTTACTTGACTTAATTGACTGCGTTTAAGAAGAGGAGGATAGGGTATGATCTGATCTTACTCTTGATCTCGATTAGTCAATCTATCTAGTTAATTGGTGTGAAATATATTGCTATTCCAAAATTCTTTAAGACTTTTTTCTTCGAAAGAACTTATGTTCCATTTCTACAAGATATATAAATTACAGATTCCGACGAACTTCATATGCGATCTAGTTCTAAACTATTGTAACTATTAAAAGTTACGCACAGTACTAAGTTAACTTTTAAATTCATGTCAACAATAGAATTATAATCTGACAGCGGATAAGGATGATCATGTGTTAGTATTAAATTACACATTAGTTGTTGATTAGGTACGTGGAATAGAGCCTTTTTTTGTAAATCTGATCCAAAGTGACTTTAATTGTAATTTAAAATTTTCTTTTTGAAATATAGTGTTGTTGATGTTATTTAGTTAGCATATGACTTCATGATAAGTTGTGTCTTGTTTATTTCTGAAATCCATGTCTTTCGAAGCTCTGCATGGTTCAAGCATGTCAATAGATTATAAGTTTGTCTGGAAGCGACATAAGTTTTATTGGAGTATTCTTGAGGTTTGATAATGCAAAGTTGGAGCGCTTTTTATTTATGAACGTATAGGAAGTTCACTCAGAGTTCTCTTGAGGTATGATCAGAAATAAAGAAAGTTGGTTATAACATTTCTAACCACTTTAGTAACGTTCAAGAAGACTTGTACCTTTGTGATTCTTCCCTCAAAAACTTTAAAATATAAATTCCTTTTCTCCCATTCCGTTCATTATGTTCCTTGAAAATTTTTAGAGACTAAGCCTTCTAGGGTTAACCCCTCCAATACTCTCTATAAACTTTTTCATAGTTTTCTCTGTATGAACTAAAGTCAAACCAGAAAGACTTTATACTCTATCTTTAGTTCTCGATCAGGGTTCTGAGCACAGCAAGATTACCCAATAGATTTAAGGGTTATTCCAGAGGTACTAGTAACTTAGATGGTTTGGACGACCTTGTTTGAGAAGCAGCTGGTGTGAAGTTTCACAGTAAAGACGACTTGCAAGAGCAAAAAGGTGAAAGTGTCTAGTTTGATTGAACGGAAGAGACGGGGTCTCATTCCCTGCAGTTTGCAGTTCCAAATTCAGTGTCTAGGTATGGAGCCAATGTTGTTAGAATAGCAATGGGTGTTGTGTATTTCTAATAGATCACTTTACACTCCAAGTTCGTATTATAGTGAAACCTTTCCCTAGCCAAATCAGGCACGTAGAGTTTTTCCACTTGAAGTTTGTCTTCAAGAGGTTTTCTCACTGAAACCATTATGTTATTCTCTTTGTGTGATTGTTCAATTACTATTGTTAATTGTTAATTGTAGATTGATTGTTAATATGTTAATTATATTCTTTGTTTAAGAAAGTTATCTTGGATATCTTGAAACATAGATAAAATTGTTTTATCTCTTCACAAGTGTACTGTTTTAATCCGCATATAATCTTGGTTAAGATTTAGTGTTTTTGAAATTATTGATTATCTTGTGGGAGTGTGCAGTGAAGTTTTTGAGAACAGAAAAATTTGGAAAAACATATTCACCCCCCCTCTAGGTTCAGGTGCTCTACATTGAGTTTAAAACCTCCTTGTTCAATTGGTATTAGAGCAAACAATGATTCTTTAGACTCAAAATATTCAAGATGAACAAGAGTCAATCTCTTAATGTTCCTCTATATTTTGATGGATCAAACTATGCGTATTGAAAAGTGAGGATGCGGACATTCCTCAAATCTATAGATGAAAGAGTTTGGACAGCAGTTGTTTGTGGTTGGAATTAGTCAACTATTACAATAAATGAGGAAGTTATTGTAAAAAAACCTAGTCAATGGTCGACTACTGAAAGGGAGACAACTAGTTAGAATAGCAAAGGGATTAACCGTGTCTTTATGAGTGTGTCCCCTGAAGAGTTCATGAGAATTTCGAATTGTGAAGTTTCAAAAGAAGCTTCTGATACTTTGAGTCAAAATATTCAAGATGAACATGAGTCAATATCTTAATGTTCCTCCATATTTTGATGGATCAAACTATGCGTATTGGAATGTGAGGATGCAAACATTCCTCAAATCTATAGATAAAAGAGTTTGGACAGCAGTTGTTAGGGGTTTGAATACGCCAACAATTACAATAAATGAGGAAGTTATTGTCAAAGAACCTAGTCAATGGTTAAATACTAAAAGGGAGACAGCTAGTTGGAATAGCAAAGGGATTAACGCTATCTTTATGAGTGTGTCCAATGAAAAGTTCATGAAAATTTCTGTAACGTCGGTTTTTGGCATGCTCGTGTGACTCACTTTTTAAGGGTTCTTTTGTCTTTTTCCTAGTTTCTAGAATATGTGAGAAAATGAGCTGAATGGAGTTTTGTGCTTTACGCGTAATTAAAGAATTACAATAGAATGAGTTTCTTGCACAACGGAATGAGTTTTCGCATATAACATCTAGATCTGGCCATTTCTCGATTATTCATTTTTCCCTTCAAGAAAGTTTTTCTAGAAGAAGTGCACTGATCGTCTTTGCTTCATTGTTCTTGTAGAAAGTTTGAGTTTGCTGTAATAGTTATAGCGGATCAGATTTGAAGGGCGTTATTGTTTCGTTGATCACTGACACACGATCTCTTTCATTGATTGAGGCTTCTGGAGGTTCTGGAAGAGTGTTTGCTGGAGGTTCCAGCATTGGGCATTGATTGCACAAGGTGTTGTGTGGATAGATCAATCCGGTTGAATTTTGGTTTCAAATGGTCATGGAGTTCCATGATGAGCAGATCTGAATCAAGTTGGTTTGGGTAAGATTAACGGTGTTTAGATTAGCTAGGTTGTGTAATCTATAGATCACTGTGTAATCTCATTTGAAATTAGTGGATTTAAAAACTGACTTCGGCCCGGAGAGTTTTTCTCTTTTGAAGAAGTTCTTCAAAAGGGTTTCTCTTCGTCACCATATCTTGTGTCGTGTGGTTGACTAATTTTCTTTTGTTTTAGTCGTTTACATTTAACCTTTCTTGTGATTAGTATTCTTAGAATATTGATCTTGAAAATATTGATTATTCTGATCCAAGGAGGTTGAAGACAAAGGTATTACAGTTTTTGTTTAGATCTGAATTAACTATTTGTATAGGTGTCGAAATATTGATCGCATATCTGTTTAGTTTATGAAATCTGTCAAATTCGTATTCTGTAGTGAGTTCAAAGTTTCTTACAGTTAGTTCAGATTACCTTGTTTTTCAGATTCGTGTTTAATTATTTTTATGTTCATATATGGTGGTTAATTAGGACTTTGAAATTGAAAGAATTATATTTGGGTTGTTATTTCAGAGAATAGGTTTTAAATTTTAAAAAGAGTTAATTGATATTTTTTAAATATACCTATTCACCCCCCTCTAGGTATTTTCCGCATAGTTGGGTCTAAATTAGGTTGTTCAATTTCTAATTGTGAAGTTTTGAAAGAAGCTTGAGATACTTTGAAGTTGACTCATGAAGGAACAAAGGCTGTTAGAGACTCTAAGTTGTAGATAAATATTTTTGAAGTTTGAAGAACTGAAAATGAAGGAAGATGAGTGCTTTGATGATTTATATAGGAAACTCACAAGCTTAGTTAATTCAATCTTTAGTTTGAGTGGGAAGATTCCTGATTCTAAAGTGGTCCGTAAGGTTTTAAGATCATTTTTGTTTTTGGGTAAGCAAGTATGTATTAAATGAAAAAGGGCGAACCGACCCAACAAAAGAACAGGTGGAAAGCACTTGCAGAAACAAGGAATACAAGGAAGCAAAAGCAGAGCAAAATAGAGTAACAAGCGCCTAATAATGCCCTACAACATAACATGCAGCACACTACACCACACCTCATCACAAGAATCACATAGAGAAAGAAATTACAGTTGAAAACACAACTACATCAGTCGTTATTCGACCCCCATATACTATCATCTAGTCCTCAAGCATTAGCCATTGCTTGTGTTGGCTTTTGTGCACAATCGAGATTTTGATGATTTCAATAAATGGATCAAGTTTATAAAATGGACATCTTCAAAGACAAAGACGTTTTGATGAAAAAGCCAAAGACTTGAAGAAAGAAGATCAAGAAGATGCAAAGAGCTCAAAAGTGAAGTTTCAAGACCTTAGGGTATAAACCTTGTAACTCTTAGTTTCACTTTTGACAAGGATTATGAATCACACTTGCATATCTTTCAAAACGTGCATAAATCGTTTTGCCTTTTGTTTGAAAGATTAAAATGTTTTTAAAGGTTTTAAAACACCCCAATCAAACTCTCAAACCTTTCATATACTTATGGGAAGTAAGTCTTTAAAATTGGGTGTTTAAAAGAGGTCAAAAACGTGGTTTTAATTGAACCGGATCATGTGCTTAAGTTGAGGAGGTCGACCGGCTGGTGAAGCGGTCGACTGGTATTCGACCGCTTGATATAACGGTCGACCGGTTGATTTAAAATAGATCCGTTGAGCTTCTGACAATATGACCGTTGAGTAACGGTAACTTGAAGCAGTCGACCGGTTCATGTAGTGGTCGACTGGCTCGTTTTAACAGACGACTCCCAACGGCTATAAACGGCTAGTTTTCATATGTGGCCTATAAATACACCTTCATAACGTCCAAAAGAAATATACAACGACCATATATCATTTAGATCACTGGAGAAATATTCCAAACTTTCATATTCTATATTTCTCATATCATTCACACAAAACACACTTTCATATCCTTGTCTTGTGTGAATCAAGAGATAGAGCCTTTCAATTTCATATCCACTCTTTGAGAGAGTTTATTCTTCAATCTTAATATCCAAAAGAGGTGATTCCTTTAGTGAGGTTGTTCACTAAAGAAGAAGCTTAGAGAGGGTATATCTCAAGCTTGGTTAGGTTGTGAGTGGTGAGCCCGAAAAACCACTTTGTGTTAAAACACTTGAAGGTTAACCAAAAAGAATCTAAGATAAGTGCTAGGCTCGACTATGAATTGTTTAAAGAAACCGAGAAAACATTACTGTCATGTATACTAGATTTACCACAATCATAAATGCCTTGAATGCACTTGGTAAATCTATACTAACTCCGATTTGGTGAGAAAAATCCTTAGGTCACTACCAAAGTCATGGGAGGCCAAAGTGACCGCCATACAAGAAGCCAAGGACCTCACCAAGCTTCCTCTAGATGAGCTAATTGGATCTTTAATGACCCATGAAATCCCATGAGAGAAAGAAAAAGATGCTCTCAAATCCTCCAGACTTATGATCTTCCTCAAAATGAGAGAAGAGAAGCTCGATTTCTTGGTTAACGAACTCCTCCTCCTCCGAAGAAGATGGGGGAGAAATCGCAAACATGTGCTTCATGGCTCTAGAAGACAATGAGGTATACTCTTCCGATGATGAACCTGAACTTTCATATATTGAACTTCAAAATGCCTTTGATGAACTTCTTTGTCAATTTGAAAAACTTGGTTCAAAATATACATCATTGAAAAAGAAACTCATTTTGATTTCAAAAGAACTTGATTTATTGAAAAATGAGCGAGATACTCTAAAGCTAGAAAATGATTTATTCCAACAAAAAGCTTTAGAATTTGAAAAAGAGAAAGTTACTTTGAACAACAAAATTGTTTCTCAAAGCAAAATCCTTAAAAAGTTTACTCAAGGAACAAAATCTTTAGATTTGATTCTTAATAGTCAAAGATGTGTCTTTGACAAAAGTGGCTTAGGCTACAAGCCTTCGATTCACCAAAAATATTTTAAGAATTATTTTGTGAAGGCTAAGTCATTTTGTGCACCTACTCAAACATGTCATTTTTGCAATAAAGATGGGCATCTTATTTTTGACTGTGCACTAAAGAAACTTAGGAGCAAGACTCTCAAGAAGACATGGGTTCCAAAAGGAACCAAGGCTAACACCGAAGGACCCAAGAAAGCTTGGGTACCAAAAATTGTTTCTTGATTCTCTTGTAGGATAGAGCAATAAAGGTACTTGGATGAAACTTGCCTTCAAGAAGGCTTGTGACATTTGAGGACAAATGCTAAGAGGAAATCCTTTGGTAACTTCTAAATCCTTGATTGAGAATATGTTTTAAATTGTTGGTTAATTATCTTCTATGATGATTTCTTATGTGTTAATCTTCTAAATGCAAATGTATTCATATTTGACATATTTCTTGCATTTATCAAAATGGAACATCTATGAGCTAACATTTTTACAAAATCATGAATTTTTTATGAGATTTTGTGAGCTTAAATTTTTTGGTTGAGAATGACCTTTAAATTGTCATTGGTAGCTAAGAGGTTGGTACAAACCCACTCGGTGGGCTACTATCGTAATAGCGATGGACTTTTGAGTCCCCATTAGTCATCCTCTATACCATTTCAATATGATTGTCATTTGAAAGCCTCAAATTGTTCTTTTGGATGAAAAGATTATTTTTGAAGCTACATCCATGCATTCACTTTTTGATTGACAAAGGGGGAGAATTCTTAAATGTCTATATGCCTCTATTCCCTTTGAATCATATGATAGATATTCTTAGAATGCATATCCCTTTGTCTTTTTGATGTGACAAAGGGGGAGAAATATGTTTAGTTTTTAATGACTATATATTCTCCTTTTGAATTGGATTATAAATATTGGCTACTAATGCTTTGTCTCAAGTTTCAAACGATTGTCCAATTGCAAAAGATAGGGGGAGTCATCCTAAAACTATCAATTTATTGTCATCATCAAAAAAGGGGGAGATTGTTGGCTTTTGTGCACAATCGAGATTTTGATGATTTCAATAAATGGATCAAGTTTATAAAATGGACATCTTCAAAGACAAAGACGTTTTGATGAAAGAGCCAAAGACTTGAAGAAAGAAGATCAAGAAGATGCAAAGAGCTCAAAAGTGAAGTTTCAAGACCTTAGGGTATAAACCTTGTAACTCTTAGTTTCACTTTTGACAAGGATTATGAATCACACTTGCATATCTTTCAAAACGTGCATAAACCGTTTTACCTTTTGTTTGAAAGATTAAAATGTTTTTAAAGGTTTTAAAACACCCCAATCAAACTCTCAAAACCTTTCATATACTTATGGGAAGTAAGTCTTTAAAATTGGGTGTTTAAAAGAGGTAAAAAACGTGGTTTTAATTGAACCGGATCATGTGCTTAAGTTGAGGAGGTCGATCTGCTGGTGAAGCGGTCGACCGGTCTTCGACCGCTTGGTATAGCGGTCGACCGGTTGATTTGAAATAGATCCGTTGAGCTTCTGACAATATGACCGTTGAGTAACGGTAACTTGAAGCGGTCGACCGGTTCATGTAGCGGTCGACCGGCTCGTTTTAACAGACGACTCCCAACGGCTAGTTTTCATATGTGGCCTATAAATACACCTTCATAACGTCCAAAATAAATATACAACGACCACATATCATTTAGATCACTTGAGAAATATTCCAAACCTTCATATTCTATATTTCTCATATCATTCACACAAAACACACTTTCATATCCTTGTCTTTGTGTGAATCAAGAGATAGAGCTTTCCAATTTCATATCCACTCTTTGAGAGAGTTTATTCTTCAATCTTAATATCCAAAAGAGGTGATTCCTTTAGTGAGGTTGTTCACTAAAGAAGAAGCTTAGAGAGGGTATATCTCAAGCTTGGTTAGGTTGTGAGTGGTGAGCCCGAAAAACCACTTGGGTGGGTTTGAGTGTTAAGCCCGGAAAACACTTGTACGGTTCTCTAGCACCCGGAAGCTAGAGTGTATGCTATTTGAAGATAGTGGGAAAACCTCAAGGCTCGGTGAAGGAGCTTGAGGGGTGGATGTAGGCGGGTTTGCCGAACCACCTAAAAATCAGTGTTTGCTTCTCTATCCCTACTCCTTACATTTAGCACTTATTTATTTGTTGTTTTAATATACTTGTGCTAAATTAGACTTTACTTTGCAAACACGGTTTTGGGGGTTAAAAGCGAAAAAGTTTGGAAACCCAATTCACCCCCCTCTTGGGTTACCTTAATCTAGGACTCACAGCTTGCTCCCTTGGCGAAGCTTGAATCCCTTGAGCAAATTCATCCTAGCTTTAATAGCCAATTTGCATCTTATACTCTATATCCTTGTGCATTATATCAACTTTTCTAACTAGTTCCTTATTGATATCTACCTCAATGCACAACTTTGCAAAACTGACTCGATTCTTTTCTGAGGTGAGTTTACCAGTGTACTATTCTTTCCCCACTCTGCTCGCCACATAGCTTAAACCATCCGTAGACCAGAACTCAAGAGGAATACCATATATCTTAACCCATAGCGGCACCGTGCTAAAATCCTCCTTAGATAGGCAAAGGTTGGGTTGCCATTTGCGCAGGACTATAAGACAATTAGCCATATGCCAAGGGCCACCTTTTAGTACTTTCTCCACTCCATCCTCATAAATGAATTTAAAAAAGTAAAATCCTTTTATCTGAAGACAACACATTCACTAACCCTGCCTTTGTCCATAATCGGCGAGCGATAGAGTTTACCGCTGTCTAGCCTTGGTTATGGCCTATGAAGTGCCCAACTATTATGGTCTCCCACTCATTGGACCCCTTTGCCAAGACTTCCTTTGGGGGCTTCACAATCACTCTGTCGTCTTCAACAACAGGCGGAAAGAATTTGACTTTCATCAAGTTTCCCTTAGGATGTTGGATGTTCACTGCCATATTACCCCCTCTCAGCGCAGTCACATACGTACCGTGCGAAGCTCCAGTGCGTTTTGAGTAAGTGGCACAGGTCTCCTTCTCCTTCATGAAGGAAACCTATTTTTCAGCAATTTTTTAACCGCCGAACTCCCTTCTTCTTCAAAAATTTGATTCTCTTTAAATTTTAAATGAATTTTGAACCAATATTTGCCCTTTTCACACCTATTTAGAGATTATTAAGCATGAATCTTTGTTATCTTCGAAAATCGCCGCGAGTTTTCTCTCAGTTGAAGCTTTCACTCTCTCACGAAACTCTCTTTCTCTCACCTTTGAAGACGCGATTCGCGAGGGTTGGGTGATTTTTTGGAGGTAGGAACGATCTAAACTTTAGGTTAGCTCGAACTCCTTTAGTTTTATTTGAGTTCTTTCGTTTTGTAGATAACATTGAGAGGCCAATTCTTTGATATTAAGCGGTTCTCTATTGATCTCGTCGACACATTTGGTGAGTATTTTCTCTTCTTCAAGTCTCTATCTATGATGAAGTTTGGATTTGAGATTTCGAGATTTTCATATTTGTTTTAGGTTGTTGTAGGGTGATAATAGGTGGGATTTTTTTGGGAGATGAGTGTTTGATAGAGATGAGTGTTGCTGGAATTTTACCATTTAGTTTATAATGGAGATATATGTGTGGATTAAGGTGCAAAGATGGCATTTTAAGAACTGTCTGGATTTTTCAATATGGATTACGTGATGGTTTCTAGTGCTAAGAGCATTCTTGAGGAGATGCTTTAGCTAACGTAGTAGTTTAATTATTTTAGAGTTGTATAGAATGATTCGAACTCCATGTTAGTATTGATTAATGATATTTAAATTTATTTAGGTTCTCATTGGTTATTCAGCAATCTTTTGAATGACTTTAGGCTTCGGGTTAAGCGCTGAGGTAAGTAGTCTTTCAATGAGACTTTTTATGAAATTCTTATTTTGTGGAAAATAAGTGCACAATTTTTAAATATTCCTTTTACAAATCGAAACCGGTCTGGATGAGTTATTGTGAATTTTTGGATTTTAGAAATATTGGATTTTAAACGTGCATTGTATTTTAAACGACTTTTGATGCCTTAGGGGAATTTAACGAATTTTGGTAAAAATGAGATTTCACGAAACTCATTTGAAATGGTTGCCTATTACTGTAAAATTTGTGTTGTAAGCATACTATCAAACTATCCTCGTGCTTGTGACTGTTGAGGTTTGTGTGACCATTAGGGTCTACGTGACCATTGGGGTCTGTGTGACTATTGATAATTTCACTATATTGCTTGGCCTGAGATATTTTGTTATAAATTACATTCTCAATTTGATATCGTTCACTACATTTTTCTTAATTTTGGTTATGTTTATAAAATTGTCATTTCCCCTACCTCATTGATTACTACTTACTGAGCTAGTTGTAGCTCACCACTTACTACCTATCTTTCAAATTTAGCGGTCGGTTGCAGCGAGTAGTAGGAGATCTCAAGTGGTAGTTTTTGAGAAGATCGCAAGTTACAGGATTATCGAATAAAGAGTCCTCTGGAGACTTTAGTAATAATTGCGTTAATTTGGAGAATTTAGTGATTTTATTTCATTATGGAAACTATTTATTTGAATCCATTTTTAAATTGTGGGATTTGAAGATTTTAGAGTAGTGCTCTGTTGAAAACTCTTGGGTATTATAGTTTTTCTTATGTATTGGTTGGATTTTGAGTTTGGATTATATATTAATAGATGGAATAAATTTCTTTTGTGTTTTTCTTGGTTGGAAATTGCTTGTAAAGAGTGGAAAGTCCCATTTTTCAGACGGAACTTGTCCGTTTAAACTTTTGGGTCGGGGCGTTAAAACCTTTCTTACAACTAAGAAAGGAAAATCCATTGCACTGAAAGTAATGGATGATGATTTAGACTCTGAAGATAAGTTTTTTGATGAAGATGATATGACATTGTTCGTCAAAAAATTCAGAAAAGCATTTAGATTTATAAAGGGTAGAATTGGAAAACTAGAAATCGAACTCTAAACCCTTTGATAAACTAAACTGGAAGAATGAGGATCAAAAGGATACACTAAAGAAAAGGGAGTTTAAAAGGAAGCAGGAGCAAGGACTACAATGTCTCGGGTGCAAAGGATTTGGGCACTTCAGAGCTGAAAGTCTTACCTTTTTGACATCAAAAGTAAAGAGTGCTATGAAGACATCACTCTCAGATTTTGATTTAGAGTCAATCTCCTTAGACCATGAAGAATCTAATAATGATAAGGTAAGCCTCGTTGCATTTACATCTTCAGTTAAAACTAATGAGTATGTTGATTTTGATGATAAGAAGAAACTATCACGAAGATGTAGATGAACTTGAGTGCTTAAAGGAGACTTATCAAGAAAATTAAAGTAAAAAAGGAGAATTGTTTGACTCTTAAGAAAATTAATCTTGTTGAAAAAGAGAAAGATGAGTTAGCTGAAAAATTATTAGAGCAAAGTACTTTGGTTCGAGAGCTTATTGTGAAGAACATCTCTCTTGAAGATTGCGTTTTGAAAAGTTATTTTTCCTTTGCACTCAAAATTTTGTCCTCTAATTAAAAAAAAATTACAAAATAATCTCTCTCTCTAATTAAAGTATCATTTTCATTATATAATATTCTTTCAAATCTTCTCTCTCTTCATTTTTTTACTAACTCCCATAAATTATCTTTACTTTTACACTAACTCTGCTCAAAAATTTTAATCATACCAAAATTTTAACACTCCAACGGGAGGTAATGGTCAGGTAGAATTTAGCTATATCGGTGGAGGTGGAACTAATTTGCTACAAGCTAGGGAGGGAGGGTGGCCCAGGAAGTTGTCGAATCTCAACTGATCCAGACCAAGGTATAATTAGATGCTGTGTTTGGTGTAAGGATGTGATTCGCTATGGGAAGTCAGTCACGGCCTATATGACGCCGGATTTTATCTTTAATTTCTTTTCTATCTCTCAAATAAGATGCAGTACTACATGGATCTTTTGTACTTCACTTTTCTGTACTACAAAAACCTAACATGCTATAAATATCATGCAGAACCCCATGATCTGCCTTAATTTCTTCCATTCTCTTATTGACCTCTCCATCTAATTCAAGTGCTTAATTTTTTTCTCCAATATCTCTCATTTGATCCAAGTTCTCGGAGTTCGGTGCTCGAAACTCTGGTGTGCTCTTATTGCTGAAAGCTAGCCAGTGGGAATATTTAATATACTTTTGATCAAAGTACAGGAGCCTCTATGTCGACACAAACGTACAAGATTGCCGGCAAAACCGAGTTAGGTAATGGCAAGGTAACTCGGTTGGTTATATTAGTCCTGCCAAAAAATGTAAATCTCATGGTTTTTCTGGCCATGAGATTTTTACATATAACTTTCGGTGGATGGCATAATTGGATTCCCAAGCATGATTTTCTGTAGAAGATACACAAAAATAAAATATCAGCCAATTTTAATTTGGCAGCTTTATTTTCACTTGGGTATCCAAATTCTAGGAATCTTACAAATGGCGTTAGCATGTGCATATATATATATATATATATATACACACGCTACTGTTTCCATGTGCTACATGCTTTTTCTCAGAGGAACAAATGCACATGCTTTTTCCTTTTTATTACTGGTTTAAGATACAATAGTTTCAACTTTTCCTTTACTTTTTTTTTTTTTTTTTGTCGAAAATACCATTGAATATTACCAGGCCGGAGCTGTTAAATGGCCCACTCCTCCGCTTTTCTTGACATCTTTAAAGGACTCTTTTTCTCACTGTCAGGGTCCAGGCTGTCAACTTGCCGGCCCAAATCTGAGTCCCTGTAATCTGCCCGATTCTCATCATTCTGCTTCATTGAAAGAGTAAAGCATCCGATGCTGTCAATCGGTCCCTTCAATCGTCTGGAAACTCACCCAAAAATTAGATATTTTATATACATGTTACCCCATGATGCCGTATGCTTGGGCGGTATTGTGGCAAACCCAACACGGCATCATGCGGTATGGCGAACCATATCCTCGTTAGAAATAGGAACTAGGAAGAGAGATGCGATTGCTTTAGATATATATGGCACTATGGCACATAATCCCGCACGCTTTCTTTGTCTTCATTTCCTTGGAGTGACGCAAATTTGATAATCTGCTAATTTTTTATAAATAAAAGACATTTGATAAGGAACTAACCAGAAGTTAATTGCCCACCAAGTAAAAATAAATGAAATAAAATATACCCACTTGCTCACATCATGTTGGGGTCATTTAATAACTCTAGTGACCCTATTGATTATTATTTCTCCCAAATTATAATTTATCCATCACACATTGACAATATGCGTTACTATTCTAATCTCTCCACGACAGAGACGACAACTTAACCGCGTTCTTAGTAGATGAAACATTCAAAAACAAATGATAGTACAGCTCAACTGCATGTTCAGTTTGAAATCTAGCTAGCTAACTCCCCATCCCCACTTTTTGGCTCACTTTTTTTTTGAAATCTTTATATATATCTGGCTCCCTAATTTAGGAAAATTAGTTCACTACCTAATATTCTACCAAATCTTATCAAGTACATTATTAACCACCTAATAATAAGAGAAATGTGCATTATGCAAAGTTCTATGTTTTCGTGTCGTTTTGACATGTGAGTTATGGGTGTGAGACATCATGTTCATTATGTAAAGTAATATGTTTTCTTAGCCAAAACACCTCACTAGCTAATTCGCACGCATCAATTTTTTAAGGTAATGGTGTTTTTGTTTTTTGAAGCATTCTCAATTATCATGCACGTTTGTGCTGGCTTAAACTTTAATGGTCGACTAACCTACACGTAGACGTCATTTTTTAAGTTTAAAACTTTCAAGCCTCTCAATGTTTTTCCATTTGCTCATACTTTTTTTAATTGGTAGCCATCCTAACAGACTTTTTTTTGTTAATAAGCAGATATTACATACTTAATGAGCAAGTAAAAACAACCCACTTGGTCCAACTAGGCCCTTTTGATATTAAATAATATGCATAATTAATGTGCTACATCTAACTATCTTATAATTGCAGCCACTCAAAGAGGGCACCGGGCACCCCACTAATTACTGGTTTCATTTTCACATGAGTTTAATAATTTATTTTTTAATATATATATATATATATATATCTCCTCAGCAGGAAAAGTGATTTGTAGTATTCTACTTCTTTAATGTAAACAAGAGGAATGTACCACGTCGTTGTCTCGAAAAGAAGATACCACTTTTTTTTTTTTTATTCCTATCCAGTTATATGGCAGCAAGACTTCATTACTACTTGCTAATCTTGTGAACAAATGACAAACGCGGCAATACTGTATATTAAGCAGGACATTATATTAAATGAGCTGGCCTGTATCACGCTTACGAATCTATGACAGCTCTATCTTTGAGTTTGAAATTATTTTACCTTTTGTTGGTGGTCAGTCATGAAGCAGATAAGAGTATGGAAAATAATGTCCTTTGCTCGACACCAAGAGGGGTGTTTCATATTATAATTTTCGTATTATATAATTTTATATAGCAAGTCTATTTCAAATAGTTTAATAAATAGAGTGAAAAATGAATTTAAAAAACAGTACTGCGTTTTGTATGGGGCTCTTCTCTACTAGTTGGTGATCTGATAATTAAAATATTAGCACGTGAACAATTATCAAGATTTGTTTGATACTATAATCATGGGATGTTGCGCTTGTATTATAATTCAAAGCCAAATGGGAAAAATAGTAATCTCGATGTATAATATGGATCGATACCCCGAGTCCGAGCAGATTACCATTGGCATGCATGCATTGTGTCGGAAGGGGAATTTTATAATCTCGTGGCACTTCAATAAGTACGAAGATACCCATGTGACTATTAATTAATCTCGGAAAGATCCTAAATGTGACCTTTGTATGAGTTTCTCTACCGAAAAATTGATTTGATCTAAGAAGAAACTCAAAGCATTACAAGAATTGAGGCAATTTGTAATGAATCTTTAAGAAAGATAGAACAATAGCTAGTCTACTGTTGAGATGGGAATAGTGGCTCTTATTCATGTTTTCTTTTTGCTTCTATATAATTTTCAATTCAAGATTAGGTTCGTAGATCAACGTACGTAGCCAATTATTTTCTTTCGTTGTTGTTGTTTTCTTATCCTATTAGATTCTTTTCTTCTTGCTTGGTTTCACTTTTCGTTTCCTTCCTGTTTGCTTAGTTAGAAAAAAACAAGGAAAGAGTAGGTGGAGGATTGTTATCTAAATAGTCGTTGGACATGCTGCTGTCATTTTGTCACAAAAACTATTGTAGCCACTCTGTTAAACTTGTCAAGTTCTTTTTAACTTTTTCTTCCGCGAGAACCATGAGGTTTATTGTTTAATTCCAAGGCATCCATATTAAACATGCACCTAAAGGTCTTTGTCATTGGGAGGAAATGGGAAGAAGAAGCTCAATTTTTTTTCGCTTCTTTTCTTGATCTTTTTTGAATATATATAGGATAGAATTTTTAATCATTAATTATTATTTCATTATAATCATTTAAATAATTCAACTTAGACCCGCTTTCTGCGGTTAACCCTTAGCTCTCTAAGGTTCTTCTTATGAACTCTTCAAAAACGTCATTCTTCTTCATCACCAGGAACTCCGGTATAGCCAAACTCCCACACGAATATTGGTTTCAAAGGTGATTGAATCTAAATAACTAGAGAAAATCTGAACTGAGGCTTGAATTTGAATAAAGCTTAGAATGAATATTTCAAAATCCAAATTTCTCAGAGACTTTGCATCACCAAATTTTTTCAGACTTTGCATCACCAGCTCCTTGTTTTTTGCTCTTCATCTTGATTATGTCAATCTCTTAAACACTTTGACCAAACTTAAAATACAACTCAATTTGAATTTAAAATTTGACACGAAATTACACCAACATTAAAACATTAGGAGACTCGAACTTGGTATGTCGAGTCCATAGAAGACGACCGACCAATCAAGTTTGGAACTAAAGATTCATAAACTTTACTAAAACGATGCGGTACGATCATTGCACACTTCCTCTTAAATGAGGTGATCATATTAATCCTCCAAGTCCTAAAAATAGAAAATCAGCAGATTTTTTTTTTCTTTGCTTAAAAGTTGTACTTTCTAAATTTTGGCTCTCAAAATTATATATATTTTTACATTAGTCTTTTAATTTCTAATCTTAACTTTTCGGTCGACATTTTTTGCCAATAAAATCGATAACTTAAAAAACTCGGTCAAATAACCAATGTCAGCAAGTTATACGGACAGAGTAAACATAAGAAAAACGACTTTGTAGCTTAAACTCCGAGTTTAAATCAGTTAGCCGTTTGGGATTTACTTTTAAAAGGTGAAAGACGTTAGGAGCAGCACATGTTCATTCTATTCCCCTTTTTTCATGTATTCAAAAAGCAACCTTTGTGGCCAATTTTTTGTTTATGGAGAAATTTAAAATAACTGTCCGGGTTCTTATGAGATTTTAAATAACTGTCTAAATTTTTAAAATTGACAAATCAATGTATGATAAATTTAACCGTGTCTACAAAATCACTCTCTATGTTATATTTTGGTTTAGATTTCTAAGGGAATCGATGATGTGACAATATATATCCCAAGTATCAATGTCTGGTCATTGGCATATCAAGTGTCTTAAAAACTGCTTAGAAAAAAGTGTCTTAAAAATTGTAATATCCTTTTATGATTTAATATTTTTTATTTAATTTAATACTACATTGATACTTTAGGTGCCACATCATCAATTTCATTAGAAATATCCATGGAAATGTGACTGAAATAGTAATATTGCAAGTATGGTCTACATAGTAATATTGCAAGCATGGTCTAAACCCAGACATATTTTTAAAATTTCATAAAAAGTGGGGGAATGATGATTTTTAAATTTTCCATATTTATTTGTAGATTGTGTTATTAAACTATATATATATATAATATATATATATATATTTATTTTATGCATCAATTGATGAATCTGTATGCTCACTCGTATAAATTAGTATAATTCACTTGTTTGTTATCTCCATGATCTTTCTGAGATGTGATAGACATAAGTAATCTGGTGATTTTCAGAAATTTGTGCTATAGTAGCGATCATCATATTTCATTGATTTAGGAATGTACAATCTTTCATGAAATCAGTTACATCTCATTTGTACTTCATGCCATGGCTCAATTCATCAAGAGAAGCAGCTAGCGAACAAATGGTAATGAAGTATTAGGCTGCAGAAATGATTAAGAACTATGATCAGCTAAATGTTGCCTCAAGAAAAAGAGAAGAGCCACCCTTTGGCCTATCTTATGTGATGTCAGATGACTTTCTTTCTTTGACACTGAATTGTTAGTTAAGATGTGAATAAGCCGTTAACTGCTACTTGTTTTCTGCTCTAGATTGTTGGGTTCATTATCGGGATAATCTCTCCAATTCGGAAGCTAATGATTGGTGACGATGCTCCTCTTCGTGTGATCATTAGCTCTGCATCTCTGCTTGGGTATTAATCTGAATGAATGCTCTGTTCAGTTCTCATTTTTTGTTTTGGTTGGCCCTGAGAGTTGGTTCGTGCTTTGAAATTCATAACAGTATACAGGATATGTGTTTGTTTCCGCTAGGCTTCTGTTAATTTGTCTTTATTCCCCTCGGAAACAATCCTTCATATCCAAAAAAAAAATACAAATTACATGATTGAATATCTTCCTATTAATTTTAAATTTTTTAGAATTATTAGTGCATGATTTAACATGTAGGGTTCAGAGTCCGTAGCACAATTGACACTCTGACTTGCAGGGAGGCAACAATTCCGTCGATGACTATAGTGTACTTAAGGGTATTTTCCTAAGCTAATTGGAGCGCCTGGGCCTAATTCGGGTTCTGGACCAAAGGAACTCCAACCTTCAGCTTCCTAAAATGTCCTAACCACTATTTTGAATCCTTCTCAGGTTTGCGAAGATCCTGTTAATTGTATGCCGGGGGTTATCGTGAAAGTGCACATAGAAGCTCATGCTGTATGCGCTTCCAACAACGGTTTAAAGAAACTTAATGATTATAGTAGAAAGTAAAACTTAGGTCATTGAGCTTAAGAAGCATAAGACAGTTAAAAAGTCTAACAGTCGATCCTAGTAGGCCGAATGTTCTGTTAATACAGTACTGGTCAAGCTTTAAACTGGTGAAGATAGTACTACTCGTAAGGAAGATAAATGGGACATCCAGATTTTTGAAAACGATCCGAACTGTGTCTTCGTCTGAAAAGTATTCTTGCAATTGCAGGTACCTCGTCTGGTGAATGATAGCGTTGCCGAAGCATACAAGTGTCAAACACAATTTATAATATAATATCTATTAATCATTATTTTACTATAATAAATATTAAAAATTTCTCTCTCTTCAATTTTTTCACTAAATCTAATACCTAAAATTTTAAAATAAACACAGATGATAAGCTTTATCTACTTTGATAAGTGTAGCAGGGGTTTCAGTAATGATTTAAGATACGATGACCTGATGGCTTGCTTTGCAACCATCCAGTCCAGGTAATCTTTTCACTTTTATGATCGAGTTAATACTATATGAAGAAAACTTGAATACCCATTTTTCGGGTGACGTACCCTGGGGAGCAGCCACCTTAGGAATCAAACCGGGCGGCTCACCCTTGATGCAGCATTTCATTTGAAATTGGAATCCCAGTTATCCGTTTATACATGGTTACTTAGAATAAGGCTAAAAGCTTGTGCTGTTTCAAGGTAGTTGATGTTTGGGAACTTTTTTTAATACGACGCAACTGCCTTATTTCACTATGACCATATCGAACTTAATTCAAAATATCCAGACTAAATTGGAGGCTGATTAGAATCCTTCCCAAAAAGTTTCTTAGCGTAATTTCTATATATCGGAAGATAACTAATAATGGGAAGCATCGACTTCCATCGCAGTCGTTTTGACTGTAAGGTGTTTTTTTGTTTTTTTCCTTGGGTAGGTGATGGAAAGATTATCTGTAAAGCAAAACACTAATCAATTTTGACGTTGGTGCTCTTTGAAATAGTCCATGAGGTTCCCAAGCAGTATTTAGAAATGGAAACTTAAGATGAACACTTTTTCTAATTGTAGGCATGGAGTGAAGCAACCGAGAAATCCATGGTCTGATGGTCCAGAGAACATCACACAGTGTCCTATTCCAGCAGGGAAAAACTTCACCTATGAGGTTATATTCTCCACCGAAGAAGGAACTCTTTGGTGGCATGCCCACAGTGACTGGTCACGGGCTACAATCCACGGTGCCATTGTTGTCTTACCTCCCATTGGATCCAGTTATCCGTTTTCCAAGCCCTACGCGGAACATGTTATCGTACTTTGTAAGTAATTGGTACAATTAACTTAATTATTAGCAAGCTGCGACTAAACGAACCTTTCATTTCGAGATTATTTCTCATCGTCCCACTGGGAAAAGTACTGACTTTATAAGACTTTCTTTATTTTTGCGTCTGCAGCGGAATGGTACAATGGCGACGTTAAGCAAATAATTGATTATGCCATGGCGACTGGTGGTGACCCAAATATTTCAGATGCTTACGCGATCAATGGCCAACCAGGATATCCAAATAATTGCTCCACTGGTATTTGTTAATTGGCTTATACCCAAAACCAAAAAGTTAAATGAAGTATGAAATAATAGAGAAGTTGGATATTCGTCGTCTAATCCAATCTTATTTTACCATTGCAGGAACAAGTTATCGCCTATCGGTTCAATCCGGCAAGACATATCTTCTTCGCTTAGTAAATGCTGTGATGAACGAAGAAATGTTCTTCGGTATCGCAAAGCACAACATCACAGTTGTCGCCCAAGACGGTGCATACATTAAGCCCATCACTACCAGTTACATCATGATAACCCCAGGACAAACAATGGACATTTTGCTCACAGCAAACCAGGCTCCCAGTTACTATTATATGACTGCCACTCCTTACTTTGACAACAGTGCTCCTTTTGACAGTACCAACACTTCAGCTATTATCCAGTATACAGGCTCTTATACCCCTCCTGCCTCTCCTCCCTATCCATCCCTTCCTAATGTCACTGACAAGGATGCTGCAGACAACTTCACAACTCGCATAAGGTCCTTGGCAAGTGCTGCGTACCCAGTTAATGTCCCAAAAAAAATTGACACACGAATTATTATTGCGGTTTCTGTAAACCAGATTCTTTGCCCTAATTCATCGTGTAGCACTCCAACTGGTAATAGGCTAGCTGCAAGTTTAAACAACGTAAGCTTCGTGACCCCAAAAGTCGACATATTGCAAGCATACTACAGGTAATACGCGTCTTTATTTTCATTTAATTCTCTCTCTCTCTCTCTCTCTCTCTCTCTCTCTCCCTTTACCTACTTTTGTTTTATCCAGTACTTGTCATTAGGATTAAAGTCCAAGGTTGAGAAATATTATCGTGACAAACTAAAGCTGCTAATCTTAAAGTTATAGCGTCCAATTCCACTACTATTTGCATGTGCAGGGATTAGGATAAAAAAATTTAGATGCAAAAGTATTTGTAATCATTGTTAAATATGATCGATAACTTTTTATTTCTTAATTTTCTCAATTAATAGAATAACCTATATATCATCCTAAATGTTCAACATGGAAATAGTGGGACGGTCGCTCGCTATATATAAGCTTACTGAAAATATTAATACCAAAATCTTATTAGCCAACATCACGTAACATTAATTATATATGCATGCAGGAGCTTGGGGAAGGTTTTTGACAAAGATTTCCCGAATAAGCCACCCTATGCTTTTAACTACACAGGAGATGTGGGTAACAACACATTATATCCAAGCCTGGGAACAAAAATAAGGGTGATAAATTATGGGGCAGCAGTGGAAATAGTTTTCCAAGGGACCAATGTTGGGAATGCAGAGAATCATCCAATGCATCTCCATGGTTTTAGCTTCTATTTAGTTGGGACAGGTTATGGCAATTACAACGCGACCACTTCACCAAAAACTTACAATTTGATTGACCCACCGGAAGTTAACACCATCGGTGTTCCTAGGAAAGGATGGGCTACAATAAGATTCATAGCCGATAATCCTGGTATGCATGCCCACTCCCTCTCTCTAGTCTCTGTTAATTATTACTGTTATAATTAATTTTCTTTTGGGGGAATCTCCCTTCACACCATCTAATTATATGGCGACGTTTCTTCAGGGGTTTGGTTTATGCATTGTCATTTGGAGCGGCATGCGTCTTGGGGTATGGCCGCTGCTATCATCGTGAAAAATGGGCCTACAAAGGAGACGAGCATTCGACCACCCCCAGCTAATTTGCCCACTTGTTCTTAGTATCCAACAACCTTCTGTTTTCAAAAATCTTGATGGAATGCATGGGTAAAATTGAATTTGATTTTTAAATAAGATCAGCAAGGGAGAGTTGTCGTTTTGTGAAGGACTTTGAATTTGTAAAATGATTGAAATACTACTTGAGGATTCTTCTGTTCCTTTTCTCTTTTGTACTTCCCCAATTCCTTCCCCCTTTTGCGCCATGCTATATAGTTTAGGTATCATGCTAAGCGACTTAATGAAAAGGTCAGTAATCGACACCATAATTGCACATGTTTGGTGATCTTTTCCTTAAAGCACTAGATCTGGAAGCAGCACTTCTGGATATGGGATCAGCAAGGCCCAACAAATATTGAAAATAATTAAACGAAAACTGATTCTTATGCAAAGATAAATTGTGCTAAGTCATAAAAAGTAACGGCTGTAATTAAAAGAAATAAATCCAACATTTTAAGAGTGCTACATCATTTAATGAGGTGATCAGGAAACAAAATGACCTGACCAGTTTTTGACTTGGCTCATTAAAAAACCTGATCAGTTTTAGATCGTTAAATTTGTTTCTTTAAATCATAACTTTACTTTGCATGATTTTTCACAATTTGTATTGTATAAAATTTTTTCTCAGTAAAAAATTTTGAAAACCAGCTCGTTGTGTACGTACTCAAACAAATTTGACTCATCACAATTTACCACTTTCTTATTATTATTTTTTTTTAAAAAAAAAAAGGATGGAAATAGTACTCTCTAATATATATATGTTGTGAACTTTTTAATTTGCGTTGTGACAATTTAACTTAGGCCTAATTGTAACACGAGTCTCTATAGTATTAAGTTATGACAAATAAGTCCTTGAAGTATCCAAATCAACAAATAAGCCTACAAATAACTTTCTTTACTTTTGTTTTGGGTAATATGTGGCCTTAACAATTAACAATTAATTAATTAAGTAACTTTCCTTTATGTTGGCATTATTCTTCAATACTTTTTTTAACCTATATTTAACATTTTCTAGGACCTTCGGTCCGTCCACTGGCAAAATCAAGTATTGAATTATCGCTAAACCGATTCAATTCCTACATCGTGGATTTTAATTTGCTCGATATTTAACGGATGATGACAACCATATTTGACGAACGCGTTGGAGCAATATGTGTCAAAATATTTGCGACGAATGCATAGTGTGTATGAGGTAAGTAGGGAAATGTAGATTTGTTTTGTTGGACTTTAAACGGATTCCAGCTTGACTTGTAAATTAAGGAACTGAGTGTTAGCTAGCTAGCTAGCTAGCATCATATATAATAGTTCGAACTCGACTCACATGATATAGATTCAACTGGAGTTTAGTCATCGATCAAAAAGTGGGCCAGCTCTAATCAATTGAACTTTCGTGCACCGAATAAGGTGAATGAAGTCCAAATCTCGGATACCAGCAAGTCAAAATGTGGGTGCAGTTATTTTCTAGAGAAATATTAATCGTACAAAGATTCCCATGTATTCAAATTTCAAAGCTTTCCCACGTTTTCTCCGTCAAGTGGGGATAATTTCTTGCTCTTCATTGTCTTCAAGAGGTTAATTTGTGTCCTTTCACACGTGACACGTTTACATGATTCAAATAAAGCATCCTTGGAATCGCACGGGACAAGTGCCCTCATGATTCATGATTTCTTACAATTAGGGAGTCCTAACAACTGTAGATTGGATTAAGCGTTTGTTTTTTTTGTCATTAAAGTACTATAGATTATATAATTGTAGCAGGTTCTTCATTCTCTCGACACGATTGATTATATTGGTGATGGCGATCTTCGGAAAAGCTTTAATCTTCTTTGTTTTTCTGTCGGAATAGTACGTAGTTGTGATGTTGTAACTTCTAAGCCATAAATTTAATTAGACCGTGAAGAAAAAAAATCCAATAAATAATTTGGAGCAGTGAAGGACCTCTCCAATTATTTTACTATATGCAGCTTAAATCTAGGACCGGGCTCGCATTTATTGTTACATTATTTTTTTGGTTTCTTTATTTTTTTGGTTTCATGATGAAAGAAAGTTTCTGATCTCCTTTTTGTAAAGTCAAAATAGTTCTATAAAAGTAGACACAAAAAGCAGAAGAAATTATAGTAGAGAGTTCGCATGTTGTATTAATTCACTAGAATAACGCACTTGTTATGATTAATGCTACTTTGTAAACCTTGTTATGGGCTCGTCATAGCAAATTACTTGTAGCTGATTCCACGAAACCAGCATCCCAATCAACCGAATAACATTGATGCTGTTGCTGTGGGACAAGTTTATGTTTTGCTGGTTAAAGTTCTTATATCGCATGTTGGTATTTCAGGGTAATTAATGAAAGTATCCTGATTGTTGATACAGAGAACCTGTTCCGGTATATGTGTGCCTTTCATGAGTTACAATATTAACTATTGTCGACAATTTTGTTAGAAGGAAGGATACTATAGACTGATCCTCTTCAATTTGTTGTCTGATAATTTAATTCTGAGAGAGATAGAATCCTACAACATTTAATATTGTTCGTATCAATTACCGAGCAGTATGAACCCATTATAAGATCTATATGTTATGTCTATATCTCCTCAAATAAACTATTTAATGTGGATAGCAAATTGGAAAGGAACTCTAGTATCATACTGCAGACACAGCCTAATAAATTTTGTAAGTTTAGATTATAGACAGTAGAGTTCACATATATTGCAATGATATCGCCGAGCATGAACTTAAGAAGAATCTGACGTATGCCAATGTAATGGGATCAATATTTCGGGAATGCTCTAAATGATGGTAATCATACAATATAGGAATCGCCATCCAAAACCACAATTGCCAGTGTGCAAGATGGAAATAAGAGCAGTCACGCCTCAAACCTCTAAGGCTAGAGGGTGACTTACTAACAATAAACAATAAGACTTTTGATTTAAAAACATATCTAAAAAAATGCGGAATAAACTTTATTTAAAAACTTCAATAAATCTCTTTTAATAAAACTTAAAAACTCTTTCATGAATGCAAAGACAAATCTAAACATAATTAAACTCAAACTAGATTCAAACATTTATTCTAATAATCTCTCAGCTACCGCCATGTGCCATCTAATTCTGTCTATCGACACGCTCTTGATCAACATCTGAAAATAAAGAAAACAATAGCGGGTGAGTTCGACAACTCAGTAAGCAAGATCATTATGCTAGTGTGTATCCCATGAGCCACACTGTAACAGTAAGAGACAAAATATTTAAAATCTTTCTAAATTCTTGAAAGTTGTTTTTGACAATTTCAATAAAACAGTTTTATTAATGTAAGATAATACTATAGAAAATTAGTTTTATCTATATAAGAAATCAAAACAGTTTTATCCACATAATACCATAGAAAATTATTTTTATCTGTATAAGAAATCCCTTTGGCAATAACTGTGGGTCACGTTTACCCCCGTGACAGGTTGTGCAGTTGCTACCTAGTTTGGAGATCAGCCAAACTAAGCCAATACTATGGGTAGAATTCTTCCTTACTAAGGCTTGGCCATGTCCAAGTGTGCACTCGTAAGAATCTACAAAATAAACCACTCTGTTTCAAGAATGGGTGCACTCAATAGGTTGCAATTGGTACCAATGCGATGTCTCTGTAACTTTAGGCCTCAGGTTTGAAAATACATAATATATCATAAAATAAACATCACTTTGAACTTTGCATCTTTCTCTTCTTTTCATGAAATATCATGCACAAATCTTGAATAACAATAAATATCAAAAAACTTTAATTTAAACATTGAAAACATCATGAAATATCATTCACAAATCTTGAATAACAATAAATATCAAAAAGCATTGATATAAAAATTGAAAACATCATGAAATATCATTGGTCATAAAAATAGGCTCATGTTTACACATTTCATGCTATAATCTTTGACAATTTTATCATAAAGTAATGCACATAAAACTCCGAGGGTTTTCAATAAAAACATGCAATTTTCAAATATCACCTCGGTCTTTTTAGAAAATCTAGCATAATAACCTCGCTTACTTGGATTCTCAAGCAAATAAGCCTCTGACTTAGCATTTATCAATACAAAATTTAACGCATTATAATACGCCCAAACGGAAACACAAATGAAACTCTAAATCTTCTCGACAGGATTAAATCTGAAATTCACTGGTCAGATCCTAAAATATAACTTACCTATCTAGGGTTTCCCTAAAATCCCCAAATTAAAATATGTTCTTCCCTAAGATGTTAACTATACACCTGTAAAATTTCATATTGAGATTCCATGTATAACTCAGCCAATAAAATCAATATTCACCTTTGTTCACGGAGTCAAATTATACCTTGAATAATTCGGTACTCATCACTATGTCATCTGGTTTAAAACTATTTCATATAAAGATACCTATAAAATTTCATGCCGAAATTCAAGCCTAGCTATGTCATCTGGTTTAAAACTCCAATCTGTATCACATGATCTTTCTCAGCAATTTCAATTTCTCTAAGCCTAACTTCAGAATTTTCAAAACCATACCAATACATCTCCAAAAATTACAAACTTTAACTCAATCCTCCTGAAGATGTCTAGCACGAAATATCCAAAAATCATAATTTTCAACTTCTAGGGTCGGCTATAAAAAACAATTTGATCTCCTACTCAGATCAAAAACCTGAATCTTCCTAAACAAATCTTGAACCCAAATTTCAATTATTCCAAGAAACCTATTAAAACTATTTAGAAAATCTTGAAATAATTAGGCTAGATCTAGGGCATGTTCGTTTTCATCATTTTTGTAATTTGAATCCTACTTTTATTTTTACAATCCAAACATCATAACATACACGATTTTTATACAACAGTTTATTACTTTTTCTACACACACCAATCCCTTTCAGTATTTTTATACAACTTTAACACCACCAAATATTCACAATTTCATCAGAGTCCTAAAAAAAACATGAAAATGAACATGCCCCTAGACACCCTATGATTTGATCTCTCGCAAAAAGAATACAAATTAAATATCAAGAAATTCGAAATACCTAAATTTATTTCAAGAAATTTCGTCTAGATTGCTGAAAGTAAGAAAATCCTTCTTTTTCCCTTGTTGGTGTAAAAGTGTGGTGCGTAAAAATTAAAGCCAATATGTAAATATAAATATATATACTCACACTAGTAATAGACTCCCTTTAAAACTCTAAAACTTTTAATTTAAAAAAAATCGTAAAATCTTTAAATTTTAAAAAAGTTTGACTAGGTTAAAAATAAAAATTCAACTATTTTAAATGACTTAAACTCAAATTTTAAATTTAAAGAAGACATTTTAAATTTTAAAAAAACATTTCAAATATTAAATAACAAATTTAAATAATTTTAAAAAATAGATCTCGAGTGTTACAAGTGCCCCCTTTACTTCTCTTGACATATATTGGCTGCACTAGAGCGCAGCCCACGAGTATACAGCACTTCCGCAAATGATCTGATAGATGGAAATTACTATTTATTGTCAAATGATTCTTTTCTTTTCAAAGAAACGTCCATAAATCCACCACCCTGGCCTCAAAGACACGCGACGTCCTACGCTGAAGTGCGCCATGGAGGTTGAAGCCGCCACTATCACTGGTGGAGGCATTTTAGTTGTGCCTCAGAGGTCCCCACTCTTCTCTCCCCGCCTTCCCTCTCTTCTACGATTCATTTTGGACGCCTGTTAGGTTTTAGTCATAAAGAAAAATCAACTGATCAACTTTTCCCACGGCATCGAGGAATTATAAAGGCGAGATTAGGTACTGTTCTCATGTTCCCCACGTCCAAACTTAACTGCTATGGAGTCGTAAAGATGCGACACCTCCCTTCAGAAATCCACGCTCTGGTCTCTGTTCCCCTTCGAAGGGTTAAAATCAGATTATTGCTTTTATCGAACCAAAAGGAACTCATAAACGACTTAGTCCGTCAAACGTATGCTCCTGATTATTCATGATTCTTGGCCCTCAGCATCGTATAAAAGCTTCACTTTACCAATGGTGTACGTGCAAGAACCCTCTAGAGGATCTATACCTAACCTTTCCACAGTGGGGTTGGAGCACTATACCTTCTCCTTTTAACGAAGCTCGAGTGACACTAATATATAATGTAGCAGGTTCATTCCCCTTCGTTTCACACTTAAAAGATTCTCTAGTGGCAATTATTGTGGTAAGTAACTTTTTGATCTGCGTGTCACGTCAATATTCCTGACAATGACCATATAAAGGCCCAAATTGGAGGTCCCGCAGCGATTTGGTTGTGGGTTGTCCATCTCTTTGATCTTAATCTGTACTTGTCCAGTAACAGTAGACAAGGCGTTGTATGAGTGCTAACACCACCGAGTATTGGCCCAATGGCAACATTAACATTAAGGTGGTGCCATATACACTAGCGCACCAACCTCCATGTTTCTATCTTCGATGGTTGTCGAGATAGCTAGTACTTGTTTTTTTTGGGTAGACTATATATCATTATATATTGCCAAAAGGGCTATACATCGTTTATGTTACAAGGGTTGGCGGAACAGAACTCACCTCCCAACAAACATGGAGGTAACCAATAACAGAATCAGTGCAAGTGGACAAAAACAGGACACATAATAGAGCAAACCAACAGAAAAGAGATGTTTTCAAATTGTACAAATTTAAAGAAAGATAAAAAAAAAAATATTAAATATTATAAGACTCACACTAAAAAAGTTTTACACTGACAACCTTAAATAATATAATAAAGTTCACATATTTTACCTATCTCGCTTTATAATTAGACGAGGAGTAGAGAATTATAGAACATCATGGTTTGAAACAGATAATACGTCAAACTCGAAGGGTATAAAGGAAGAATGTTGGTTTAACCTTTTTCCTAGGAACAATAGTGACCTGGGGCTTAGAGCTTTCTTTGCGTTTTTGCTGGGTTTTGTTAACTCTGTCGCTATCTAGGACTTGCTTCTAGCAATATCTATGTATATTTTACCTTTTTTAATACACTACCACTTACCCAAAAACGAAATAGTGACATATTGTTGGTTTATGCTTTCCTAAGATGACAAGAAACATACTCCTTATATCCTCATTTCTTTAAATATCATTAATCACTTACGGTTAAAATAATATGTTTAAAAAAAAACAAGAATAAGTTGTTCAAATTAGTAACTCCACTAGTGGGTTGACAAGAAATTAGAAAAAAAAAATAGTAACTCCACTAGTGCTACGTACTGGTAAGTCCATCTAACTTGGACTACGATATATATTATTGTTAAGCATTAATAAAGTGATATAACTATCAGTGCCTATTGTGTCCGTCTCATATTTCTCCCCGTGTGATGTCTTAAATTTGATAACTGAGCTTGCATGTCTAGGTATATTTCTTCCTTTGTTAGCCTCTTTTTTTTTTTTTTTTTATTTATTTACCTGACCCTATCGCATCCCTTAAAGGTCAAATTTTAATCAGATTAAATAGTGACGTTTTTTAATTTGTCAGATTAAACATTGAAATTGTTTAAACTATGTTATATGTAGTACAACATCTGTAGTACTTCAATCTCGCGCGGTACTGCAAAAAATCTCAGACCTTATAAATGAATTAACTCAGCGAATTCCGCTTACAATAAATTAACAACGCCTTCTATCCAGATCTTCATAGCCTTTCCTGGTTTTCTTTGGAATTCGATTCGATCAAAAATGCTCCGTCGTTTTGTCCTGATTTTGTTCGCTATTGTGTGCACACTCAGAAACCAATTTTCTCTTAGGATTTTAACCTTACGGCTCTTGATCTAGAAATCCAGCGGTATTAGTGATCCTTTTCGCAGTGGGAAGCTTTGGTCAATATATATATATATATATATCTCAAACGTCCCTTGGAGCAATTGACTTAAAGAAATATGAAGGCTGCTATAAGTGGTAAGATTTTTGCTTTACATCAAATTTTCTGTGACCCAAAAATTATTTTTTAGGCAAAAAGCCGCTTATTATAAGTAGCGTAGTTTCTTTGAGTTGGGCAAGTTACCATAGGCATATATGCCTATGTGCTGTGCAAAAGGCCTGAAGTCAAAAACCGGTGATCAAAATGTTCTCCACAGGCGCAAATTATCCTATTGGCACCTAACATTCAAAGAGTCGGCGCCGATCTTTGTTAAGTTCGCCGGTCATTTCAATATATATATATATATCAGGATATCTTTCTATTTCCCACTATAATTGTTGCTTTTGGATTTCCGCCAAACCCATGGTGAAGTACTTAGTCATGATGGAAGAACCAGAAGCTGCAGCCAGCTGCCAACACATTAGCTAGGTGGGTGACCAGTGACCTATGCAGGGCCGTCTCTAACATAAATGAGGCTTTAGGCGAAACTATAAAAGAGACCGTTTATGATAAATTATAAATTATTTATATTAAAATATAAAATATCAATAAATTTTGGTTAAAAATTATTCTTCCTGCTTTTGAGATGCAAAACTACTTATCAAAGTTTTGTATTGAAGATTTTTCAATGGATCACTTTCAATTGATAATAAAGCTCATAAATTTAATCTTTCTTATTCTATTACTTTTCGTTTTGAAAAACAAAAATTTTGCATTTTTTTTTCACTTTTCATATGTTGATTCATATTTTCTATTAGACATATTAGATATCTTAAAATTATCCTAAATTAAAAAATGATAACTACAGTAAACACAAATAGAAATTTAAAATAAAACTATAAAGTACTCAATTTTCTCTAGATAAAAAGTAATAGATACAACAGATATAAAATAAAAGTATAACATTAATTTAAAAGTTGAAATATTAGAATAATAACACCTGTGAGGAAGAAGAGGGCTACGGTCGGCTTTGAGATTTTGAAATTGAATCAACACTTGAAAGTTATCTAAAAAAAGGAAGGATATGACATTCACAATAGAAAAATAAGAAAAAATGGTGAACAAAAGAGTGAAAGCAGGATATCAATTGAGAAGTGAGCTATAAATAATAAATAGTAAGCGTAGAAAGATAAGGAAAAGTTGGTAAGGAGAATAGTAAAAGTAGAGATAAAGTAAGAATTAAGAAACGGCTAAAAGTTGAAAGTCCGATTGTCTTTTTTTTTTCAATTTTAAAATTAGAAGTCCAATAATCTTTTTTGAATTTTAAAGTTAGAAGTCATCTCTTTTGAAATTTTGAATTATGTTTTTTTTACATTAAATGAGGATTTCAAAAAGTTTAACAAATATTTTGAAACTTATTTTATTAAGTTAAAATATTTAAATTAGTAGGGCATATAACCTATTAAATATTAAGTAAAATAAAAAATTAGAGGCCTTTCTATTTTAGGGGCCTTAGGCAACTACTTATGCTCCCTATGCTTAGAGACACTCCTGGACCTATGACATTAGTGGAAGTTATTATTCCTTCTTGGAGGCTCAAAATACGAGTGGTAGAAAAACAGGTTATTCTCTTGGGGCCACAATTATTTAAAAATACAAAAATACACACACACATATATCTAGGGATCATAAAGTTATATATATATTACTACGTACTCGTTCAATTCTAGAGTATTTAGAAAGTATATGATAGTATGTTGAACACATGATAACAAAAACGTTGATCCCCAGAATATTGTACTTGTAGGTATGGGATATTATCACAGACGTTGGATTTAAAATTAGTGCCGACAGAAAAGTATATTGGCGGCCTCCACAAAGGAAAGAGATAAAGGCAACAAGTAGCAAATCTGTCATGCACTGATCTTTTTTTTTTTAATTATTATTATTATATTATTTCGCATTAGTTATGCCACCGTCGCTGCAAGCAACGATTTTGGACAATTCTTGTTATATTCTTTGTACTGTTACAGATTCTTGATGCTCCTTAAATATCACTTCCCAAGCAATGATTTTGGACAATATTTTGTCCTGTTGTCTTTAAGACTTTAAGCAAATACTTCAAGCATATTGGTTATTTGGTTATGATTGCTGCACGTTGTTATATTAATTATATATAGTTGAAGTTTGAATACAATGACTTATCTATTGCTTGTAGCGTGAAAATTCGAGACTTTAATCTCGTGTCCCTGTTAGCAACCTCGTTGCTAGATGAAATATACTCCAAGCAAGAACATCTGAATTCCAGCTCAAACAAAAAAATAATACAAATTAATTAATCCTCAGCTTGTTATAACCTCAAGGTGCTGTACCGTGGCGGAAGCTGATTGGACCTATATGATTTGGTGCATATGCCCCTACCAACCTCAACTTTAACGTTACATTAAAAATAAGGTTAATGTAACATGAAAGTTGAGATTAGCCGTTGATTCAAAGGGATGAGGTAGAAGTGGTCCCTTTTGCGGTCCATTAATTAGAAGTAAATTATGCCCTATAGTCGAGGGACAATTGTTAATTGTACCCTACTGAAAGCTCCACGTCTAAATTAATGGAAGATGATAAGGCGCACATTATAGACCCCCACGTCTTACGATCTTAAGCGTAAAATATTTTGTTCTTAGGTGACAGGTTTTTGAAATCACGATGAAATTGACTTGGTGGACTTTCTGCGAAAATCAACTTGCGCACGCTACTTACCCTATAAATACTTCTTAAACCCATGAAGAAGATCACAGAATAGAGTTGTCTTGTATGTTCATGAGTTCACAACTAGCATTAAAGAATATGGGTTTGATCTTAAGGTTTCTGGGGTCTCTGTTAGTTCTTGACAGTATCCTCCATTGCATGGTACAAGCAAAAGTTCAGTACTATGACTTCGTTGTAAGTTCATTTGTTCCTTACATCTGAAATTTAGAGTGTTTTGAATCGGGACCCGGCTAGAAGCATAGTTTTGGTCCTCTCGATTAATATTCTGGAAGGCTAGATTTTGTCCCGAGCCGAGAGCTCAATCCGTCTTCAAATAAAAAACATGGAGATCTTTAGTTTGCGGTATTCAGCTAGTTAAATTCGTTATGTTCTCCATGCAAGGGGCTTTTATAATTTAGTACTCCATGATATAATTCCTCGAAACTACTCATGTAAAATATGGGTCGTATATGATTTCTCGGGGTAATTTTTGTGATGGCAGCTGAAGGAGACAAATTTCACGAGGCTGTGCAGCACAAAGAGCATGTTAACTGTGAATGACAGTTTTCCGGGGCCAACCATTCGCGTTAACAAAGGGGATACTGTTTATGTCAACGTTCACAACAAAGGGAAATACGGCGTCACGATCCACTGGTGAGTTCTCTGTCGCTCTCTATCTCTCTCTCCTGCGCGTTGAGGAGAAGCTCCACTTTGACTAAAATTTTAGTTCAGATATGGAGTAAAAGGCAAGTTTTAATGACGCGGTTGGACTAGGAAAATTGAGAGTAGTCTGGCCCACATCCACCAAAGCTTGAAATTTCCACATTTACAGTGGAGTGGGACCGGCAATACTATAAACAATCCTAATTGCTCTTCGCAACCGATGTAAACAAGCGCGCATATATATATATATAATATTACTTATGAATACAACAACCTTTATACTGACAGGCATGGGGTCAAGCAACCAAGGAACCCATGGTCAGATGGACCTGAGAACGTCACACAATGTCCGATTCCACCAAATACAAGCTTTACTCAGGAGATAATATTTTCTGATGAAGAAGGAACTCTTTGGTGGCATGCCCATAGTGATTGGTCTCGTGCTACTGTGCATGGTGCCATAGTCATTTTACCAGCTCCATGGACCACTTATCCATTTCCTAAGCCTTATGGGGAACAGACGCTTGTTCTCGGTAAGCAAATACTATATATTTTATATTAAGGAATATTACAGCCTACAGGTTTTTGCTTTATGTCATAGAAGCTCCCATATATATATCATACTAATATTATGCCATAAACATGTAATTAATATTTGAGTTTTGATTTTCTGATCATTATCTGCAGGGGAGTGGTTTAAGGGAGATGTGATGGCCATAATTGATGAGGCCCTTGCCACTGGTGGTGATCCAAACACTTCAGATGCTTTCACTATTAACGGCCAGCCAGGAGATCTGTATGACTGTTCCAATGGTATTAAATTAAGTCATGACTAAACCTTATCTAGATTAAAAATTATTGTAATGTTTAATGTTTACATAGCTGGCCAAAAAGAAGATACAGTATCATTTGAAAAATTAAGAAAACAAATGTGTGATCACTTGGAAAAGATGCATCATTTAAAAGCAAACAGAACTCGAAATCAGCTTTTCATAGGAAAGATGAAGATGCACTTTGAAGAAAGTGTGTCTTATATATCTCGAAGGTCTAGAGCAGAAAAGATCTTAGGCATCAATTACTTTCGCTTCTTTTCCACCCTCCTGTCCTCTCACCAACAACTTTGATGTCTCCAGCGTATATATATAATCAATTCCTCTGAGGTTCATATTTGTGCGCGCAGGAAGTACATATCGTTTACTGGTTAACTATGGTAAGACCTATCTTCTGCGCATAATCAATGCCGTGATGAACGAAGAGCAATTCTTTGGAATTGCAAATCACAAACTCACAGTTGTGGGGATGGACGGTGCGTACACAAAACCCATCGTCACTAATTACATCATGATAACCCCTGGACAAACAATGGACGTGTTGGTGACGGCAAACCAGTCTCCCAGTCTTTATTATATTGTTTCGACTCCTTTTGCTGACACCACTGCTCCTTTTGACAACACTACCACAACGGCAATTCTACAGTATCAAGGCAAATATACTGCCCCATCGTCTATTCCCTTCCCGACACTTCCTAGCTACAATGACAAAGCAGCTGCTGATAACTATACAAAGCTCTTGAGAAGCTTAGCAAACAAATCCCACCCGGTCAAAGTGCCAGTAAATATCACTCAGAGGATCTTTATGACCGTTTCCGTAAATCAGTTGTACTGCCCGAATGCATCATGTTCTGGACCGGATGGTAATAGGCTCGCAGCAAGCTTGAATAATATAAGTTTCCAGACCCCAACAATAGATGTTCTGCAAGCATATTACGGGTAATAACTTTTCCCTCTCCTCACTTCCATTTGATTCAGATTTTATATCGCATGAAAATAGAGTAACTCTCAGAAAGATTGAATTTTCTCTCTCTTATTCGGCCCCACACCCAAAACATTTACCATGGATAACAAAATCTTGACCAGTTACAGTAAATTTTTCTGATTAGGGGTAGGAGTACATTGCATTGTATGGTAAAGCTTTGCACTCAGAATTCGTATGTATTACCTTTTTACAGGCACCTGTCCAAAGTTTTTTCCAATGATTTCCCGAAGCAGCCACCTTATTTCTTCAACTTCACTGGAGATGTGGGGAACAATACATTGTATCCAAGCCTAGGGACGAAGGTCTTGACAGTAAACTATAATGACGCTGTGGAGATCGTGTATCAAGGGACTAATGTTGGAGCAGCAGAGAATCATCCTATGCATCTGCATGGTTATAGCTTCTATGTGGTTGGGCTGGGTTCTGGAAATTTCAACAATATCACTGATCCAAAGTCTTATAATTTGGTTGATCCTCCACTAGTTAACACAATTGGAGTCCCTAAGAATGGATGGGCAACAATCAGGTTTATTGCCAACAATCCCGGTAAGTCGTTCTTAATTATTTAGTTGAGTACTGCATACACTGGCAGATCTTGCTCCCATATAGTTCAAACAACCTTTAGCAAATTAGTTGAGCTACTTCTGAATTATGATACAGATAACCAAGAAAGAGCTTGACCATGGCTTTGACCCATGTGTTTCAGGTGTATGGTTCATGCACTGTCATTTGGAAAGGCACGCTAGCTGGGGAATGGATACCGTGCTTGTAGTGAAGAATGGGAGCACCAGAGAAACAAGCATTCGCCCACCTCCAAAATATATGCCTCCTTGTTCAAAGACCTAGTTTTAGGAAACTTTCTACTTCAATTAATGCATTAGTGAAATATTCATACGTACTGAAATAAGCATAATAATAATAATTGCGCATGAATTAAGTGGTTTATGTATGATTCCAACAAATACTTTTAGCAGCGTTTCTCGTGCAAAACCCTGCTAAAGCCCAAATCCTGAGACTTTTTTCAGCGTTTCTTCAAAGGCGCGCTACATCACAAATTTTTGGCTGCGTTTTTAAGAAACTGTGCCACTAAATCTCACACTTATTGCAGCGCTTACAAAACAAATGCTGCTAGAAACCCATATTTCAGTGACGTTTTTAAACAAACGCGGGTAAAAACGGCCCCTTTGGTCGCATTTATAACACAAACGCTGCTAAATCTTGAGCTCAGGGCAGCTTTTCACTAAAAACGCTGCTAAAAAGAACTCTGCGTGCGGCGCTTGTAAAAATTAAAACCCAAAAATTTTGCAACGAGCTTGCTAGCTATTATTGGTGTTTTTTGTAAAGCGCAGCAAAATGTTGCCTTTTAGCAGCGTTTGTGAAACAACACGGCTAAAAATATCCTTTAGCAGCATTTGTAGCAACTGCTGAGCTAAACGGTAGGATATCTAGAAGAGTACTGTTTTCCTTGCTTAATTGGGTAGTTACAATATATGCAAGCTAGGTTCTGTGCAATAGGTTAAAAACCATCATCAAACTTCCTAATTTCCCTTCCCACAGCAATTATTATAGCATTGCGATCGATAATGTCTCTGATATATTTAGTTCAAGGGCCCGGCGCTGTTAGGTTCGACTTTCATTTTCATTATTGGTATTACTTTTTTAAAATTACTCTTTTTGGTTTCTCAGCCAACTTTTAAGTGATGGAAGAACCTGCAAGCTGCGATTACACTAGCTGTGACACGCCTCAAATCCAATACCGCACTGGAAGTTATAGGTCTATGATTTTTCTTCCAAAACAAACATTCTCAAACATCAACACACATTGTAAACATTACATAACTCGAAATATCAACCTATCACAATATCCACTTACGTTATCAAGCCCAAATCTTATCCAATATTTCTGAAAAGTACCTCGTCATCGCAGACTTTCAGCTCCCAAAAGATCTATATCTGCAAATCTCATAACTTTTTACAACAAATTCTGAGATACAATCAAGCTTTATGAAAAACGTAAAGGTAAGAGGCCGCAAACTAGAACTAGCTCAGTACTTAAAAGAAGTTAAACGGTTGGTAAGTATGAGTCAATGTATTCTTTTCATTCCTTACAAAACTATGTTTGATTTTGCGAGAACAAATGTGAACTAGTTTCACACTTTTCAAATATAGATATCAATTTTCTCAAAATTTTCGATGTAAAACAGATCACGAATAAAATTCATGTGCAAGAAAATTCTCATTTTCATTGTCAAATCAATTGTCAGGCATTTCACTCATTGTTAGATGTTTTCGCTATCTAACAGGGTTGTGCGGTTCCATCCATCCCCTTTCTTCGAAACTTCTCTTGTACATCGCTTGTCGTGGGACTCATATACCTCATTTCTCAACCATCGAGGTTAATCCACATTCAATGAAATAAAATCTATTGGGAGGCAATGGGTTTAATTTCATTTTTCCAAGTCTTCATCAAACGATCAGATTGTGTGTCTAAGGGTGATAAGCTCGATGGTTGAAAAGACGAACCTTTATTAGCTGGATGAACTATATCAAGAAGTAAGTGTGAGTTCGAATCCGCCTGCAAGCGAGTCATTAACTTACCATTGCACATCTTGTAGGGTCCGTGCGTACAATATACCACCAAAAGAAAGTCTCTTTTGGTGAGTTAAGGGTTTAGTTATGAGCGAGATCTTTCTCTAGTGGTTAAACCTTTTGCGCAGTGGCTAAACTTTTCTTCAAAGGATGAAATTTTGGAAATGAAAAAAATGTACTAGCACGCAAATTAATTTGTACTCATCTACTTTTCATAAGAAAAAACGTGAAGCTCTGCTGTCGCGCGCCTTCTCTGTTTAGGATAACAAAAAGAATATATTAATATAGCATCCCATCTACCCAGAACTAGAACCAAATGAAATGCTTATGTTGAGACAAAATTTGAGACAAAACGAAACAGAAAACCTTCTATACCATCTTTCGGATCTTTCCTAACAATCGGTCAATTTGACAGGCCATTAATTCGGGTAAATAATTGCTAAAACTTTCAGTTCACGTTGCACGTGTAGGATATACGCTGTCAGTAACGACTTCCGCCCTACTAAATCCGAGGTCAATCTGTGGATGGCACTTTCTTCATGCTTAACATGCACGGTCCCAGCTGCGGGGTCAATCTCTGCTGTGACAGATTCTTCGTGATCCCCAAAGATTGCCTTCCAAGCAATAACTTCAGCACTAAGAAATACATTTGCCAAGACAGCTTCATCACGACACCTTTCTTTATCATCTAATCCTTCACCAGCATGCTCGATCCAGACAAGAAAGTCTACATGCATGACTCCTATTGCCTCAAGATAAATGATTTGCTACGTGCCCCCGAGAAGCTTCCTTTTTCTAGAAACGTGTTGACTAAAGACAGATAGCTAGCTAGGCTGCTTATTTTAAGGTAACGTGAGAGTTGAATGAACAGCTGATTGAAAGGCAAAAAATGTACGTGTGTTCACTTTTGCTGTCCATTTAAGAGCAAACCAGCTGCGAACAATATCTAAAGCTCCACGTCCAAATTGAAAAGATGACAACGCACACATATATGGTGCATATAGTTCTTACAAGTATTTTGGAGGATTTAAAATATATTTTCCTTTTCCGTAGTACGTGTGTTCCATCCAGGCGATCATAAAATAAAGAAATGTTTGAAATTTTATTACATTGAGTTGGCATGGCCTTTGCTGTGAAAATCAATTTGTGCCCGTCACTACACTTTAAAATACATGCATCCTATAAAATCCAAGAAGATCAATATATATATATGATAGCGTTGCCTCGTGAGTTGAGACGGATCGAGGTGCATGGGGTAAAAGAAAATGGGTCTGATAAGGTTTCTGGGTCTTACACTATTTCTTAACAGTATGCTTATAGTCGTCGCCCAAACAAAAGTCCACAAAAATGTCTTCGTTCTAAGTTTCTCTCTTCATAATCTAAAGAAATTCACTCTTCCAACCGGACCCTGCCTGAAGCAGGTGCTTCATCATATATAAAGAATGCAGGATTTTGCCCCGAGCTAGCTGGGTACTCGAAATAGTGAAAATCATTGAGATCATTACTATGCATTCTAGTAAAGTCCTTATCTTCTTAATTGATCACACAGACTCGGGCCTGTATTATATATCTACGTGATTCAATCCAGGTGCAGTAAATAAGGGTGAACAACAATGGATAAGAGTTATTTAGGTGGCACTTTTGTGTTTTTTGTTTTTTGAGCTACTTGCGTGGAACTTTTTTTTTCTTTTTTTCCCAAGCACCTGCGTGACACTAAAACGGCTTCATTAATGTAAGAATATAAGTTTTGGCATGGTTCGTGTTTCATCTGTTTAGAGCTTTCCAAAGATTAATTGGTTATGAAGATTTGTTGAAGACATTGAGTGCTAGCTGTTAGAAGGTTATATGTAGAGTTTGATTGGAGTTCGACTGAGTTCACTGGGTAACAGAATAACTAAATTCTGTTCTGTTTAACAAACTTTCATTTATCCGCCCAAAGTCTTGAAACTTCGTGAACCCCTCTCATATCTCATATATATACCTTCTATAGTAACGTCTCAAAAGATCTAGAACTTTATTTTCCAAGATTAACAGAGATATGGAGCCAAATACCAAGAACCAATTTCTATGTCTTTAACCCTCTGTTTTTGTGAAACTTTGAGAGAATGATATTCTGAATTTATTGATCAAAGCTATGTGTATTCTCTCGCTTGATCCCTGAAATTACAATCACGAGATTGTGAAGAACATCCAAATCTGCTAGAGTTTGCGTAGTTGGAAGTTCCAGCATTGAAGAAATCAGCCGCATGAGTTCATGGTGAAGAGCTGATTTGTCTGAAAGAATCAAGAATCTGAATGGGAAAGGAGGTTCCTGTCCCCTGCTCGTGTAGAACCAAATAGTGTTGTTTGGGTAAGGTTTCGGTGAAATAGATTAGCAAGTGGGTTGTGGTGTCTATCTATCATCGTGTAACCGAGTTCTTCAAGAGAGTTTTCTCTTCATCAACAAATTAATTAGTGTGTAAGATTTGTGATTGTATCTTTTATCCTTTTTTTTTTCTTTTCTAAACAAACCACTTTATTAAAAAGAAACGACCACATCAAGGAGGGTCAACCAAGTCCACAAGAGAAATGAAAGGAGGCAATAAAGCAAGGTCAAGAGGACCGAAACAAGAAGCTCGACCAATCAACTGCGCAAGACAATGCGCCATAAGATTCTGACGACGAGGTGCCCAAGAGAAACTCCAAGCCGAATGATCAGCAAGAAAAGCACAAATAAGACCAATAGGCCCAAGCAGAGGACCAGCAACCAGGAAATCAGGTTCACAGATAGCATGACAACAATTGAGAGAATCCCCTTCAAAAATAACATTTTCAAGACCAAGGCGAGACACCCAATGGCAGGCCATGAGAGCAGCACGAATCTCAGCAACAAGAGGATTCGAAGTGACGACAAAAGCACCCCAGGCATGGATAAGAGAGCCATCAGGGGGGCGACAAACCACCCCCAAAAAAGCTATGCTACCCTGAGTAGCAGCATCAAAGTTAACCTTGTAAAAACTGGGAAGAGGAGGGCACCAACAGGAATGAGAACGAGCATCCGAAGCAAAGCAAACAGCAAGGTGGTCTTGAAGTCGTCTAGTCATATTAATCACCATCTCAAGAGGGCTAACAAGCTGATCTTATTACACTAAGAGATTGCGGGAGAACCAAATGGTGTCACAAATCACAGCAGCCTGAAGGAGGAAAGCTCTGTCAGAGACATGATTAATACCCAAAGATGAAGAGGGATTCATAAGGCAGGTTATCCACGACTGGATATCCAAATTGTGAAAATTCGCCAAGTTGAGGGGCCATCTAGCATGGTGCAACAAAATCTGGATCAAGGGGCATCTAAAGAAAAGATGCACAACAGTTTCAGGCTCATCCTTGCAGAGTGGCCAGAGAAAAAAATCTGTAGGGAGTCTGTCAATCAAGAAATTCATTTTCCCACGAACAGGCATAGCCCCGATTGCCAATTTCTAAAGAATAAGCTTGAGGCGGGCTTGAAGTTTGAAGGACCAGAGTTGCTTCCAATTAAAAGAGGGCCTAGAAGAACTGCTAAGGCCACGAGAAACTTAGTCAAGCTGAAAGGCCGACTTAACAGAAAAATTACCATCATTTTCAAGCGTCCAAGCAAGAGAGTCGACATGAGTGTGGACAAAGGGCTGAATATTGAGAATTCTGCTACCACACTCAGGAGAGAACAAATAATAAACAACGGATCTATTCTAGAGATGAGTGGAGGGGAGAAGTAAGTCGTGGACAGAAGGAAACTCATCAAAATTCACATCCTAGGAAGCTGGGATGGCCTAAAAGAAAGGAAGACCCAAAATCCACGAGTCAGTCCATGTCTGGACTCTACTGCCATTACCAATAACAAAAATGACGCCATCCCTCAAAGGCTCTGTAGTAGCCATAATACCCCACCATATCCAAGAGTTGTTGGCTGAAATAGAAGCACCAAGCAGATGAGAGTTCCTTAAATATTTTGCAAAGAGAGTCTTAACCCATAGAGCTTCGGGTTTAGTCATCAAAAACCACCCAAGTTTAACAATGAGAGCTCTATTAAAGCCATGCATGCTATGGAGCCCCAATCCTGCCAACTCCTTAGGTTGGCAAATAGAGGACCAAGCAATGGGAGAAAAACCTTTTCTATTATTCTGAAAACCCAAAAAAAAATCTTTGAACTGGCGATCGAGGTCTTTACACCAACCTTTGGGGAGAAGAAAGGTTGACATAGAGTAAGACAGCATGGTGGCAGCCACATTTTTTATCAAAGTGAGCCGGCCAGCTTGGGATAAGCACTTTGCTGTCCAGCCATCAAGCTTCGAAGAGATCCAATCTTTCCTCATTAAAAGCAACTCTCCTAGAGAACGGAAATGCAATGGAAGCCCCAAATATTTTCCACCATGATCAGCAGCCCGAATGCCAACTGCATGACAGATAGAAGATCGCGCATGAGGCGCCAAGTTAGAACTAAAAATGGCAACAAATTTGGCAAAATTGATGCGCTAGCTCGACCAATCAGCATAGCATTGTAAAATTTGCAAAACCTCTTTAATATGGACCGCATCCTTCACTCTAGCTTTGCTGAAAATAAGATCATTGGCGAACATCAAGTGGGATATATGAGGGGCACCGCGACAAATCTTCACACCGCTAAAGAGACCGCGATTTTCAGCACGAAGCAAAAGTCGTGATAATCCTTCAGCACATAAGATAAATAAAAATGGTGAGATTGGGTCTCCTTGACGAAGACCCCGCTGAGGTTGAAAAAGCCAAAAGGAGATCCATTTAAGAGAATCGAATAAGAGACCGTAGAAACACATTGTTAATCAAATGGATCCAATTCTCTGAAAATCCCAAACAATGCAAAACCTTAAAGAGAAAAGACCATTCCACCCGATCGTAAGCTTTTTCCATGTCTATTTTAACACCATTAGACCACCACATCCTCTCTTGTTCCGGATGGCATGCATGAGCTCATTGGCAAGTATTGAATTTTCTTGAATGGGACGATTGGGGACAAAACCTGTTTGCACGGGTGAGATAATTTGCGAGAGAAATATTTTGAGTCTAGAGGCTAAAATCTTGGAGATAAATTTGTAAAGGACACTACACAAGCTTATGGGGCAGAAATGAGAGGCTAAAGCGAGGTTATCCTTTTTTAGTATTAGCACTATTGGTATAATTAATAGAACACAATAGGTAACCAGACTCAAAAACCGTTGAACAGAGGCCACAACATCATGCTTCACAATATCTCAATAAGTATGGTAAAACAAACCAGTAATGCCATTCGGCCTAGGTGCTTTAAATGCACCTAATGAGAGGACGACAGTGAAGATTTCTGCCTCATCAGGGACATGGCAGAGGAAATGATTATCAACATCCATAATAATAGGAGAGAAAAGATCACTGATATCACCTGGAAGCGTAGGAGAGGAAGTGGCAAACAGATTCTAAAAATTGGAGCAAAGATAGTCACCAATGGCCTGACTAATATTTTTGGTTTAAGTCTTGAAGATTTTCAAAAGTGATAATTTGAAGATCTTGCCGAAGACAGTTTGAAGAACAAAGGTAAATCTATGATAGATTAGACTGCTTATGTTCCTTGTGTTCATTCGTACATTAAAAAGAGCAAGATCAAGATGTTTAAAAAGACACTATATATAACAATAATTAAACGGGAATGGTACAAAGGCGACGTGATGGCCATAATTAATGAGGCCCTGGCAATTGGTGGTGACCCAAACAATACTTCATATGCTTACACTATAAATGGCCAACCCAGTGATCTATGTGAATATTCTAATGGTATGCATTGTAGCTAGTGGACACCAAACTTTAGACAGATTTTCAAGTACCTAGCTAATGAATAAAGTTTAGAGAAAAATACAAAGCTCATCATTGTAGTTTGTTTAAAAATTAGGAAATTTAGTAATTTGGTCACTATGTTTTGACCCTGTAGACAAAATAGTTATTAGGATTAGTTTTTTTTATTTTTTGGTCATTGAATCCTTATCATTGTGACAATCTTGTCCTTTCGTCACTCCTCTATTTGCTCTTCTAACGAAATGTACGAACACGTCAGCATCTTCACCAACTCACCTTCATTAATCCTCGTCATCATCTCAGTCACATTTTTCATTTTACAAAACCACAGCTTCAGCCATCGTCCTCCTCCATTCTCCAAGCGCAACACATTATTTAATTTGATTTCACAGAACCCTCATTCGCGCTCAACTAAATCTAACCAAATTTTTTTGCAATTTTCAAAAGTTCAAAAAACAAAACAGCAATGAAAGAGGAAGAGAGACTTTTTATCCCAGTAAAAGCTATTTCTGGAATGAGTCACAAGCACAACCAATCGTTCAACGAGCTTTTGTGCAATGAGCTTCTTGTGCGTCGACAACACCGAACCCTGCAAAGCAATGCAAACATCAGATGAATCCCTTTGTATTAAGAGCTACCGAAAAACAATGAGTCTAGCTTACAAGTAATGGTTGTTCAAGCTCGGTTCCACAAAGTCATGGCTGATTAAACCCACTGATCAAAATCAAACCACAGATTTTTACCTAGAGATTAAACCAACAAAAAATCTGTCCATAGCTAAGATGGAAAGGAGAGCGTCGCCGAAACAGAAAGCACCGACAAGATGGCAAGCCGATCGAGGAGCTGTTTATGTTTCCAGGGAAAGAAATAAGAAGAAGGAACCTTGGAGTTATGGGGTTGAGTGCAGATAAAAGACGCGACAGCGGAGAGGAGGACATTCCTTTTCCGTTAAAGTGCGGCACTTAAGAAAATTTAAGGCTGCTAGAGACATCTGTCTGATCTGCCTCAGGTCACCTTTCAAAGTGTGCTTTTATGCTTGATAAGATAGCAGATGGGTAGTTTCATTCACAACTGCTCAGAAGCTTTACCAAGTTTTTATTATCTCTATACCAGTCTGATCTGCTTTCGTCACCCTCCTCTTCTTTTACTTTTGCTATCTTTGCCATCAGAGGGCAGATTGGTCGTCGCTTCGAATGCGAGCAAGAATGTCACAAAGGTTGGTTGTCACGACAGCATTGAGGCTGCTAAGTGCTAAAGCTAGAGCCTCTGAATGTGTAAGTTCCATTTTGACAGGACAAGAATTCAGTAAGCCACTCGTACGCAATGTGCTGTGCCATAGACCAATCAGCACAGGGAGAGGTAACATTCCCGAATTAAGAGAGACATCTGTCTCTGCCAGCACCTTTCAAAGCATGCTTGATAAGATTCAGCACTTCAATGATGTCTTATACTTCAAAACCACCTTGTAGTTTCACAACAAGAGCCACAACTGCTCAGAAGCTTTACCAAGTTTTTATTATCTCTATACCAGTCTGATCTGCTTTCGTCACCCTCCTCTTCTTTTAGCTATCTTTGCCATCAGAGGGCAGATTGGTCGTCGCTTCGAATGCGAGCAAGAATGTCACAAAGGTTGGTTGTCACGACAGCATTGAGGCTGCTAAGTGCTAAAGCTAGAGCCTCTGAATGTGTAAGTTCCATTTTGACAGGAAAGAGTTTCAGTAAGCCACTCGTATGTGCGTGCATAGACCAATCAGCAAGGAAGGTAACATTCCAATGACCGTTCTCCAGCTAAGCATATTTTGTAATTTACATCTCATGGAAAAGTCGTCTGGATCAAGAATAGGAACGAACAACTCATGATTCTATATATGGACCATATATTTATCTAATGGAACGGCGATAATGTTCGTTATATATAGTAATGAGAATCATCCATGCGGCCAAATCTTATTTTTACAACATATATAAGCATTCTATTTTGGTCTCCTTGTTCTAGATCACCCAACAAAAGGTTCATGGTTGAAGGGAAAGATCAAGAGAGAATAAACACATTGACCCTTGATCCTACATGTGGTAAAAGTTCACCGTTCTGGAAGCTGGTAGACTGAGTGCCAACCGCATTCAATTTATGCACTATTTTGGACTGATGAAAGGAAAAAGAGAAGTTGGAGATGGTGATTGCCATGTGAGAGTGAGAGAGAGAGAGAGAGAGACGGGGTGGGTGGGGGAGAGGGGGAGGAGATGGTGGTGTCTCTGCAAAGGTCAAACCTCTTGACCGTTTTCATGGAGCTGAAAGATGAGCAGAGACAACCTTTTATCGAAGTGCAAAGGATCATGCGAAGAAGAAGATGACATGTTAGAGTAAGTACACAAGAGCTTGATTGGGCTTGCTAACATGGATTAATGAAGCTGAGCTGGAGAAGGTGATGACATGTTGGTGCATTCCGTTAAAAAGACAAACGCAGAAGTGACGGAAGAAGTAAAAAGTCACAAGGATAAGGACTCAGTGACTAAAAATTAAAAAATAAAAACTAACACTACAAAAAAAAATGACCTTTAGCAGCAGTCGGAAACCGCTTCTAAAGCTTTTAGCATCAATTTTTAGCAGCGGTCGCGACCGCCGCTATATCACCATCGCAAAAGATTATAGCAGCGGTTTTTGCGACCGCTGTTGAAAACCGCCGGTCTATTGCGGCGGTCTCGATCGTCACTATAGACCCGAATGCAATTCGGACTTTTTTGCAACGTTTTATGAAAACACTGGTACATACCTTTAGCGGCATTTTTATGACCGCCGCTAAAGGTCTGTGCCAGCGTTTTTTTTTTTTTTTTTTTTTTTTTGTTATGTGCCAACATTTTTAAAAGACCACTAATTTTTTTCTATACATGCTTTTTTAATCGGTAATACAAATTTATTTTAATAATCATAATTCATTGGATGTAAAAACTTAAAGAACAAGGATAATAAATACAACAAACACAAGAATTCTACAAGTAATCTAAAAAGTAACAAATTTCTAATATAAAATAACAATAAGCAAGAAACAACTAAAATATTCAAATACAACACAATAAGCAAGGACCAATTAAAATCTTCGTCCTTTTACACATCAACATCCTCCGCTCTATGGACTAAGCCTCACAAAAAATCTCATTTTAAACTGTAAACACTTTTCATCAAAAATCAAGTCAGGTACTATCCGGTTGGATATAAAAAACCAAGCTCTACATAACCTAACATAAATTATATATGCGAGGAACAAACTAAATCCCATCAGATGCTGCAAAGAAATGAACTCCATCCAATCAAAAGGATTTCCCACATTGTACTTCCTTTGGTACCCCAACTTGCAAACCACAACTTAGAGCCAGAGTAACTACTACCACAATTGTCTCCCTGAACATTACTAAATCGTAGTAGGCTACCCAAAACCTGTGCAAAACTTGACAAAAACTCCAAAACCAACAATAAACACTCGGTAGACAGCACCTACCATGTTATAAAAATGCACCTTTTAACTTCCATTGATGACTACTATGAACTAAGAACATCAAAGTCTCAAATTACACTATTCAAAAAAATAATACATACACAAAATCGTTTGCCTATTGCACTGGACAGCACCTAACAAAGCATAAAAACTGAAGCTAATCCATCATAATTTCAAGTTTGTGGTCTTGCTAATCCACACAAACTCATATGTTTTCTATTCTTTGGGAAATACCAATCTAATTAGCAGGTAATTCAAACCTTTTCATCCTCAGGCATAATTACAAACACTTAGAGTGCACATGATAGCACGTAGAATGCATAAAAATTATTGCATATCCATAACACATCTTTGCAGCTACATATGGAGAGATGTACATACCGTCGGACCAGCCAACAAAGATGTTCCAGAGTCAGCAATTGCTGAACATCCATCGGCACAAAATCCTGAAATAGACAAGCTTGAACCATGACGATACTAACAAACGCTACAGGGACAGAAACCCAAAAACTAATAGCCACTACAACTCCACCTGCCACAAAGTTCAAGTACCAATAATCAAGCTATTATTTGTCCCTCAGTTGCCAAAATCTTCATAACTTAGAGCAACTCCACACATCAGTAATGTAAAGGTACCAAGTGTGTTTCCAACAACTTCTGTTCTTCCGAGGGCTGCAATGAAACGAAAGAGGCAGAGTGCCATCTGATGTATGCCAAAGAAAGCCAAGAACTGTTTGAAAAACCTGAACAAGGGGACATATCCATTAACATTTAGCTAAGCTTCCGACCATAAGCAAAACAGCATAGTTTCACACAAATTATATACCAGAATGCAACAATTACAGAAGCTTATATTTTTACATATGAAATAATCACTCCCAAGGACCAAGCCAACCCAGATCCCAAACACATTATCCAAGATCTAACTTTGAAATCCAACCACAAACGCATACACACATATACACATACATACATTTTGAAATCTTGGGGAGCAACACCAGGAGATAGAAGCAGTGAGCGGCATGGACCAAGAGCAAGAGACTGAGACAGGTCCATCGAAGAAGAGCAAGAGGTCCTCTCACCATGGCTGACGCGGGATCGACATCCACCAAATGCACTCGCTCTCTCTCTGTCTCTCTCTCTCTCGTTCGTTCTCTGAAGTGTGTGTCTGTCGCTTGAAATGTGGGAAGTTTCTGGTCTCTATTTGAAATGGAGTAAGGACGAAACCCTCCTCTTTCTCAGGTCGATGCAACACATCATCTCTCTCAACTGAGAATTTTAAAAAAAAAATAGGGGTTTTGATGAAAATTTCGCGGGGAGGCAAAACTTTGGCGGGGAGGGAAAACTTTGATTTCGTTATTACACTCTAAACTCACCGTTTTCAGATTTTTTTAATAATAAGTTATATATATATATATCGCCTATACTTTACTATTCTTTGTCCCTTTTGCCAAGATTAAGATTATTTTTTATCCTTTAAATATTCATTTCATCCTCAAGTGATTATTTCTTAAGATCCTCTTGAAACGTTGGACTTCACCTGAATAGCCGTTGGATTAGTCGAAAGGAAAAAGGCCAGACCCAGTTGGTATTTTCTAATAATTGTTGAAATTTCTTGATATCATCTTGACAAATGGTATCTTGAATTTTTTCTTCTATTGTTTTATATATAATTTCTTGTTGTAGAAATTGTAAATGTTGTTTTTTACGATATAATTTATCTTGTTGTAAATGATATATTTCTTTATGAATTGACACATGTTTAAGTGCTTGTATATCTTTTGTAAAAGGAGGATAATAAAATCGAAAAATAACTTCATGATCTAATATTTTAGTATTAATCCTTTATCTAATAACAATTGAATTTCTTTTTTACAAAATTCTAATTGTTCTTGATTCATTTGTATAGGTCTGGCTTTTGTAGGTATATTTCGTTCAGAGAAATCTGGTTCATATGGTAAATGAATGATATGCTTTTTTCTGTTCCAAAATGCATTTGGTAAATTAGAACAAACTGTATTTTCTAATAATTGTTGAAATTTCTTCTTGACAAGTGGTATCTTGAATTTTTTCTTCTATTGTTTTATATATAATTTCTTGTTGTAGAAATTGTAAATGTTGTTTTTTACGATATAATTTATCTTGTTGTAAATGATATATTTCTTTATGAATTGACACATGTTTAAGTGCTTGTATATCTTTTGTAAAAGGAGGATAATAAAATGGAAAAATAACTTCATGATCTAATATTTTAGAAGTAATACCTTTTTCTGTTACAATAAAAGGATATAATAATGCAAGAAAATGATTGCCTAATATGACTTTGGAAGATAAATTTTTTATTAAAACAAATGTAGTTTGAAAACAAAATCCATTGTTACATATATGTACATTGGGAACTTTATATTTGATAGATAATTTTTGACCATCCGCTTGAGATAAGCGTTCAGTAGTTTTATGAAAATATTTTGAATCAATTAATCCTTCTTGTTTGCAATTTAAATCAGCACCGGAATCTACTAATGCTATAGTAGTAAAACTGTAATCTTGAATACGTATAACTATTTCAACATGCCATTTTTGAAAGATAATACGATCAATGATTTGTAGAAAAGGTTCAAAAGTAGTGGAAGTAGAGGGTATAGTTTCAGGAGGTAAATCATCCGTTGTTAATTCAGAAGTTGATGGTTGTTGTGTTTTTAGTAAACATATTTCTGTTAATAATTTATCAGTAATTTGAATAAGATTTGTTTGTGTATTTTGTAATTGTTTAATCTTTTGTTTTTGTATTTGTATTTCTTTTTGTAAAGATTGTAAAGTGATAGGTATTTGAGATTCTTTATCAAATCGTGCAAGAACTTTATTAAAATATTGATAATTAATTCTAGAGGATTGAGATATTGGTTTTGTGTCTTCTATATTTAAAGTTTTCATTTTAACTAAATATTCTTGTTGTATGGTAGGATCTGATATATGTGTTATAGCATCTAATAATAATTGATCAGTTTTTGTTAATGCTAATATTTGTTTATTATTACATTGACAAATATCATCTAAACAATTACATATTTTTGCAGGTGAATGATGTGAGGAGGATGATGTGGAATTTTCAGTATCAGATGTGGAAGAATCATATGATGTATGTAAAAAGATTTTAGCAATTTGTTGTTTTTGTTCATCTGATAAATCTAAATTTTTAATAGCTTTTTTAACATCACATGTAGCGGCAAAATGTCCGGTTTTACCACATTTCCAACAAACAGGAGCAGTGGTTGATTTTTGTTTTGATTTTTTATTACGATATTTAGGTTTATATTGTTTTAACATTATCGGGTTGATAATTTTTATATTTTTTATAAGATTTGTATGATTTATTTCTTCGATAATATGGTTTTTTATGATGTTTAGAAGGTGGTATAAGTTTTGGAAAACCATATTGTGCACAGAAATCTCCTAATTCTTTCCTTGTATGTTTTCTTTCATATTCTAATGTTTTCTTTAATTTTAAATCATTACATAAAATTAAACCAACTTTATTAATAACATTAATAAGAGCACCATATGTATATCTATTATAATCTAATATACCTTTTTCATTTGCAAGTGCTTGTTTAACTTTCTGAGCAAAAGTAGTAGGTAGGCCAGCAATAAATTTTTCTTTCCAATATACTTGATTACAATCATCTCGTAAAAATATTTTTGTTAAAAAGACATCTTTATACCAACGAAAATCGGCTAATATAGGGCATTTTAAATTTAAAAAAAAGTCAGAAGCTCTTTCTCTATAAGTTTTTGGATTACCTACAAAATTTAATACTATAGTGTAAAGTAAAGTTGTACATGAATCATTTTTTGTATGACCATCAGTTCCTAATATAGGATTATCATCATTATCATGTTCAACAGAAGTTAATATTGATATTCTTTCATTTTCTGTAAGATATCTATCCCACCAATTTTTGAGTTGACCAGAAAAACCAGTTATTATACATTCCGTAATTTCTCTTTCAGGTTTTTTACTACTTCGTAAAAGACAAGCATACATAGACATTTCATGACATACATTTAAAATTTCATATTTTAATATACCATCTATATTCCATTCATATAGATTATGTTCAGAAAAGGCTGAAGTGGCAATTAAATGTCTTTCTTCATATTGTGTATCAGGAGGGGTAGGTCTTGGATAGTAATTTCTTTGATTTGTATTATAATATTTATGTGATATTTGTACTTGTTTTTGTTTAGTATGTAATTTATTTATATCTAAATTTTCCATAAATTGATTTTCTAATGCTGTTATTTCTAGATCTTCTTCATCTTCTTCTTCTTCTTCTTCTGTAGATGTATCAGTTTCAGTTTGATTTAATACTGCTAGATGTGAAGAAGAGGCTTTATTTTTATTTTTCTCAAGGGATATATTTTGCTTTGTATCATTTAAGGATAATTTTGATAACATTTCATTTATTTTATCTAAGGTATTTTCAGAGGGACTTGTTAATCTAGGTATTACTGTTGGTGGTATGAACATAGGAACTTCTTGTTCTGGTTCAGGAGGTTTTGGATGTAAATAATTTTCAATAGATTATAAATGTTTACCAACTTGTTGTAAATATGTATTAGTATAATTATTTTGTTGTATAATATTATCAAAATTTTTATCATTATTATTTAAAGCATTAGTTTTATATGGGTTGCAAAATATTGTTTTGATTGATGATCAATACTTATAGTTGTTGTAGGAGGATAATATTCATAAATTTTTTGACTAATAGTAGTTAACCATGGTATTGTTTTTGTGATAACATTAAGTGTATGATTATTTTGTTCAAACTATTGGAAAAAATATATATCTTGTTGAATATTTTGCATATATTGATAATATTATTGTCTAATTAAGGCTTGTTCCTCTTGATTATATGTTGTTAACAACCATAATCTTTTTGTCATGTTATGTAATGCATTAAAATCTTCTTAAAGAAGTTTTTTATTGATACTATATTCTTTTTGTAATACATGTATAGTATTATTTCGTTGTAATGTGAATATTTCTGATTGTGTAGGTGAGGTTTTTAAAGGAGGTTCAGAAGGGGAAGGCTTTGAGTGAATATTTTCATATCGAGGAAATTGTACATTATTATCTGTATATAGTGTTTCTGGTATAAGAGGTTCTATTGGTATTTCACTAGATGTAGAATGTCTTGATGTAGAAGGATTTAAATGAGAAAATGCTGATTGAAATCTACTTGAGGGTGTTGATGATTAAATAATTGGATTATACCAAAAGTTAAAGATTCACAATTATATAAACAATCAACCTTTAAGTTTAATACGGATTATGCAATTAAAACAATAGAACAATTAATTCCAATTGGTAAAGAATATGAAATATTATATTTATTAAATTCCACTATGATTCAAAATCATATAAATCAAGGTTTTAAATATATGCATATGGGTCTTGTTCAAGTAGCAATAACGCCCTTAACAAGACAAGGTTTAAATGCCTCTGTTTTATTATGTCTAAGAGATGGTAGACATAATCAATTTTCAAATTCTTTACTTGGAATAGTAGAATCATCTTTACATCAAGGTCCTATATATTTTAATTGCTATCCTTGTTTTCCATTATCTTTAACAGATCCTACAATATTACATTCTTTAATACTTAATATTAAATCTATGGGTCATGATATGATGGAAGGTGCTCAATACCTTGCTGTCGTATATAGACTCCATTATAAACTTATGAAGACTACTTTGGATCCTAGATCAAAAGTACGTCCTCATTCTGGAGAAACATTACTTTTAACTACAAATAATGAGTTTTCAAATATTACTATACCACGTATAATAAAATGGGATGATATTATATTACCAAATGATTGGAAATTACCATTAATAACTCCTCCACCTAAAAAAGAAAACAAAGCTATTGAATATTTTACACAACATACTAATGGTTCAGTTACATTATCTTTTCAAAAAGGTCTGGAAGTACTATCACAACTCTCATCAGATGACTCGGAAGAATTGCAACCAAAATCAAGTGCAATATCAGAATATCAAGATGCTCAAGATCCATACGAAGACTATCAATTGGAGCTCACAGAGGATCGTTATAAAACTGCTTTTACGGTCCCTTTTGGTCATTATGAATGGAATGTCATGCCTTTTGGTTTAAAAAATGCACCATCAGAATTTCAACATATTATGAATGATATATTTACTCCATATACAGATTTTGCTTTAGTTTATATTGATGATGTATTAATTTTTTCTACATCTATTAAACAACATTAGTTTCATTTACATAAATTTCATAAAATTATTGAATAGAATGGTTTAGTAGTCTCTGCTCCGAAAATCAAATTATTTCAAACAAAAGTAAGATTCTTAGGTCATACTATATATCAAGGTACCATAACTCCTTTCACACGTGCTATAGAATTTGCAGATAAATTTCCAGATAAAATAACTGATAAACAACAATTACAACGATTTCTTGGTAGTTTAAATTATGTTGGTGAATTTTATAAAAATTTACGTTTAATATGTAAACCTTTATTTAATCGTCTTAAAAAGAAACCTTCTCCTTGGACAGATCAACATACAACAATAGTACAGCAAATAAAAAGACATGTTAAACAATTACCTTGTTTAGGCATTGCATCACCTCATGCATTTAAAATAGTAGAAACAGATGCATCAAACATTGGATATGGGGGAATATTAAAACAACGCATGCATATTGCATCCACTGAACAAATAGTACGATATCATTCACATGCATGGAATAGCACACAACAAAAGTATAGTACGATCAAACAAGAAATTTTAGCTCTTGTCTTATGTGTTTTAAAATTTCAAGATGATCTATTAAATCAAAAGTTTTTAATACGTATTGACTGTAAATCAGCCAAAGAAGTTTTAGAAAAAGGTGTCAAAAATCTTGCATCAAAACATTTATTTGCCAGATGGCAAGCTCGCCTTTCTGTTTTTGAACTTGACATAGAACATATTAAAGGTACTTCTAATTCAATTCCTGATTTTTTAACACGTGAATTTCTACAGGGAAAATGAGTTTCTCCTCTTCCAATTCTAAAAAGATATCATATGAAGATTTCCTTTCTGATAATACTTTTCCTTCTTTTCACAGTCCTTCTCCTAATAGTACTCCTATTCCTACTATCCTAATATCAAATCATTTTACTGTTTTAGGTCAAATATCATCACCAAGAGGTCCAACTCCTCGTGTTCCAGGTCCCAGACCACCTCCTTCTACTCATATATCATCAGCCACATACAGTCAAAAGATGAAATCATCGTCCATATCAACCACCTCTGCCATTCCACAAAATGAGAATATCATTGTCAAGGATTATATTAGACATATCACTATCATTGAAGAACCTTATAGCAATCTTCAAGATCCATATCAGGCAGCATCACAAATATTACCTCCAGGATGGAACTATGTTCCAAAAAATCCTTGTTTTACACAAGCTTTTTATCAGTATATATTAATGGATACTAAATCAGTTGAATTTGTCTCCGATTGGTCGGAGATATTTTATAGAGAGAGGCTCTGGGTTAGAGAGAGAAGTTCTGATTGAGTTCTGATTCGTGTTTTGAGAATGAAGAGAAGAGTTTCTTATATAGGCGAAGAGGGAAATAGAAAAGACTATATTGTCCTTACTTTTGTGAACAGTGAAGGGTAATTTTGGAAAGAAGGAACAGTAAATAAAAACAGTAAAAGGAGGGGTAATATGGGAATTAAACACACTATTGACGTCATGACTGACCTAATATGCTGACATAATGCTGTTATAAGCTGTTGATATCCTGCTGATATAATGCTGACATAAGCTGACACAATGCTGACATATTCTGCTGATATAATGCTGACATAAGCTGCTGATATTAAATGGCTTCTTGTATTTTTACTATTTCTTCCTCTGTGAGCTCCAATTGATAGTCTTCGTATGGATCTTGAGCATCTTTATATATATATATATATATATATATATATATATTAGTAATTAAAATCAGTTGTAATTTATAATAGTATTTAAAAATTTTTATACTAAGTATTAAATACATAGCATATTATTTTATACTATTTTTTATAATTAGAATAATCTTAATTAAAATAAGTTGATAGTAATGATATATAGTACTTATAATTTAAAAGTATAATGCTTTTTATATAAGAAGAAGAAGAAGGAGAAGAAGGAGAAGGAGAAGGAGAAGAAAAAGAAGGAAAAGGAGGAGGAGGAGGAGGAGAAAGAAGAAGGTCTCTCTACATATAATTTAGAGATGATTTTTTAAAGATTTTTATGTCAGAATATGTAATACCGCTCCCACGTAAGTCAACCTAAAACTTTCCTAAGTTGCTGTAATGTAGGGATTTTTCATGTAAATTTGCCTTTTCTTTTATTACTTTCAATTTTTATTACTTAGGTAGTAACTAAATTCTATTTCTTTAAGTAACTATTGTACAGAAGTCAACGTCCTCTTTTAATTTCCTAGTTGTACATGCATATTTCTAGCTTTAAAATTGTAAATTTGCCAATTATTTTAATTATGGTTGAGTTGAGAAGGTCCTGAAAGTTTAAAGTTGTACCAGTTACTTTTGAGAGGACGTACAACCACCACTTTGGGATTAGTGAATGGTCTTCTCTAGGCAGTAAGCATTGAGGGTGCTTTGTGTAACGCTCCGAATCTCAGTGATTAGGTAACTCAGCGAAAATTAGAGAGTAAAAATCAATTATCACAAAATAAAAGCACTTCGTTTAAATTCTTTAAAAACTGAAAAGTTACAAACAAAATACTCAGTCTAACTGAAATTTCAAGCATTCTCTCAACTATCCACTCAGGTGCCATTTAACACGACTTTCGGCACGCTCTTAAATATCATTTGAAAAGAGAAAACAGATAAGGGCTGAATTCGACAACTCAGTACGAAAAATTATTATACTGTCGTGCACTTCAAAATCCAGTAAAAATCAATAGATAATTGTAAACCTCAATCCAAATAACATATAACTATAACTGTAAAACAACTTTTATCTTTCATAATAATACTATAAAAAATTCTTTTGGTCAATAACTGTGAGGTTCACGTTTACCCGAATAACAGGGTGTACAGTCCGAATTTCTTTGTGCACTCATTATACCAATTACTGTAACTTTGAACTCTAGGCCTCAAGATTTGAAAACATCACACATATCATACAATAATCATCCACAAAATATCGTAAACATATGAAATCATGAGATAAATCATTAAATAATAACATAGAATTTAAAATGGCTCATATTTACACATTTCATGCTATAATCTTTGACAATTTTATCATAACGTAATGCATATAAAACTCCGATGGGTTTTCAATAAAACATGCAACCCCAAATATCACTTCTATTTTTTAGAAAAATCTAGCATAATAACCCCGCTTACCTCGCCCTTCATAACACTCGAACACCCTTATAAACTAGACTAAAACCTTTGAAAAGATACTTGACTTCTCCTTCTCTCAATCAAAACTCATATCAGAGACTTAACAAAAGGATTTATAAAAGACTAGATTGCAACCCTATTTAAAGAAGGACTCTAATTTGAAAAGATGATAAGACTGGGTTGCTATCCATTTTAAAATTCAAACATATTCTAGAAATATTTAAAATTCAAAACTTTAAAATCTAAAGAGATAAAAGGATAAAACATCTATTCTTTAACATTAAAACACTTTTAAAAAGAAAGATAACCTTTCAAATAAAATCAACATTTCAAACTTTAAACACTTTTGAAATAAGATAGCTTTTTCAAATAATTAAAATTCGAAATTCAATTAAAATAATATTTTATTAATAAGAAGAAAATATGGGGTGTTGCACTTTGCCTCGAACTTATCCTGGTGCGGAGTATAACATCAGATTGTCTTAGTGGAAGGGGTAGCTAGGGCACACAACCCTATCTCTGGATCCATACCAGTGGACAAATGTAGGGACATCACATGGGTATGGTCAGTGTCAACGTTCACTTACATCACTTATATTTATACTAATTCCGTATCTGTTCATTATTTTTGTGCTATGTTTCAAATTTCATTTAATTTTATTATTAATGTCATGCCTCCTCCCCAACCTTACTGAGTCCTTAGACTCACCCTTTTTTTCTTTTTTTTGTGTATGTACTATACGTTTTGTTAGCAGATGAGGATGTTTGAGAACTTTTAGATATTGATTTGAACACGTACACCCTTGGGTACACACATAAGGTTTGGATAGCAAATCTATGAAGTGTAACAAAAAACTACCACTACTGGTTCTTAAGGACTCTCCCCTTTCCACACAGCCAGCACCTTAGATTACCTGATATGCCGGCAAAGCCGGTAGTGACGGCACCAACTAATGTCGTCATTGACCTAACGAGCTCAGATGATGAGCCTTAGGACTTGGGCTTTATTTTGTCAGTTGTATGTAATGAACAGTTATTATCGAGTTTTTATGTTTTCAGTGTTTTGTGTTGTACATGGACGATAGGAGGCTAGAGTGAGCCTATGGAGTGCTCACACTTTTGTAAAATTTTAGTGACTTTTGTACTTATCCTTGAAAAGGATACCCCTACTTTACCATGTTTTAGTGTATCTACTTATCACTTATCTTTGGATTTTTTTTCAATGATTTCCGCTTCTTTCTCGTTTACTAAGTCTTCGGTACTTATTATTCTAGTTAATTGGGACTGAAATAATTTATAAGTATCTCTTTCTATAGTGTAACTCGTCGGCATTAAATACCTTTAAAAACCATAAAAAGGTCGACTTGTTCATTCATTGTAAACTTTTTCTGCTATTCCTATTATGAGAGCATTAAAGTATGTTAGTGTCGTAATCTCACTATTTAGGCATTCTATTACTTATAAATAGAGCCTAGAGGTTAAGACTGAGTATAGGGGCGTGACATAATATGAGAGTATGATTGTGCTGCAACCAGAATAAAAATAGAAAAATATCGGTTTGTCATTATAATTTCAAATGGTTTCTTGGTGAGATGATTTATTTATTTTTTATTTTAAAAGGATGATGGTACTTCTGAATTTTATTAAAAAGTCTTGATGTGTAGCGGAAGAATACTATGATAACAATAAAACTTGGCCCGCTGCAATCAAACACCCTTGCTGATTTATCCTGCAAGATCCATTTCTAATTTTTTTGCAAGGATACAATACCAAATTAACATGATCGATGGCCGGGATAAGAAAAAGTTTGCAGCAGAAATCAAGAACTTCACAGAAATCCCTTCTCTTGGAAACTTCTAATGCAGTCGTCAAACATTTGATCAAGAGTCTTGAATGGAAGAAAGCCCAATTTGATGATCTTCGTTGTGTCCATGCTATGCGGGGTGTTGTCTCCTTCCTGATTGCTACACCTACAAGGCCAAAACCGTCTCGGACACTTCAGGTGAAGAAAAGCTATCAAATTACTCCAAAAGGGAAACTCTGGAGGAAGCAGGCTGGGGCTTTTCCATTCTGAGCCTCGAGATAAGTAATTAGCCAAACTAAAAAGGAGCTTTTATGACATTGTTTCACTCACTTGTTTTCAAATGGGTACAAAGGATATTTGGCCCTTAGCATCTCAAGAATTTGGGACCAGTGAGCTACTGAGCCTGAACATATAAGCCGGCCAGATGCTTTCTTTTCCTTCCTAAAATGTGAGCAGCTATGACATCACCTATGTGCACGAACCCGATCGTCATATTCGGGTATTCACCTCTGGCACCTAGAAAGACGATATTGAACCATATGAACAAAATAGAAGAGCTGCTAACTTACAATACAAATGTGACTCTTTGATCGAGAATTTGATGACGGAAATAAAGCTAATTGATTAGCATCTTTATCGTATTTATTGTGTTGGTGTTGTTGGGGATTCATCCCTTCCTCTGTTTTTTTTCCTCCTCTTGTCTTCTTACGCGGGGAGCAACTTCGAAGCACAGTATTTTTTTTTTTTTAACAGTTTGAAGAGTCGAAACAACAGCTTGAAACTTCTACGGTTTGAAAGTATTCTATACATTTTTGTAAACAAGGACTTAGTATTCTACATGCATTTGGTCCTTCATGCCCTGTTTGCTGTTGTGTATTGCACTAAGTGGACAAGAAGTTTTGGAAATGGAAAACTTGTACAAGTAAAGGAACACCATTTCTGGTAGTGAAACCTAACCTTTAATCAGGTCCAATACCAGAAGCAGTGAACTGGTTGGTTGTGGTGATAGCAAGGGACCGACCACGAAAGATGGATTCACCACTACTAGATCCATCCCACTCTGCTCAGCCATTCTCCAAGCTTCTTTCTCAGCCAAAGTCTTTGCATATGCGTACCAAAGCTGCACGCAAGAAAGAATTTACTCAACACAAAAGCTTTGTTTTCTACATGACGCAGTTAGAGATGCAACGGAGGAAGAAAAGTGATTACGTTGTGGCGTTTGCAGTACTCGGGGTCACTCCAGTGCGACTCATTGAGATGAAAAACCTGGTTGGCATCGTCACGGTATCTTATTGAAGAACAGGAAGAGGTGAGCACAACTCGTTTCACACTGCTCGCTTTTGAGCAGGAGCTCAGCACATTCAAGGTTCCTTTTATAGATGGGTCAATCAGAGTTTCCTACATCAAAGTCAGTACAATGCATTATAAATATCTCAAACATATTAATGCAATTTAAAGTCTCCAGTGGATTTCACATAGCCTATTAGAACAAGACTAGTTGCAAGACGCTTAAATCTATGTGCTTCGATTAGTAATTCTGATGGTTAGTAATTTTGCCTGAATGTTGGCGTCGTACGTTACCACCACCGGAGATGCCGTATGAAAGACTCCATCAACTCCTTGTACTGCCTCATCAAAGCTTCCTTCCACCATCAAATCAGCTTTCATAATCTTAAGCCTCTGGTCGGCTCCGTTGAACTCCAAGAGAAAACCAACCTTCCTTACATCCCCTGTCAAATATAGAAGAAAACGGTACTACTTTCGAAATGAAAATGAAGCTAATAGCAAACCACGAACATCTTTGCATGGTCCGCATAGCCCATACCTGGGTCTCGCACCGTGGTTCTTACAATATGCCCCTGCTCCAGCAATGTCTTCACAAGGTGAGCAGCTATCAGCCCTGTTCCCCCAGTTACACAATACTCTGCCATCTCTCTGTTCTTCTTGGTTCAGCAATGGTTTGCTCACTTGTAGAGGCTATTTTAATTGCTTCAACGACTGAAAAGAATAAAAAAGAATCATCATGTGCTATGCATTTAACTATTATGTCATCTTATGTAATATTTTTTGTGTGCAGAGAAGATGGAGGGAGATGATTCCCCAATCCTTGAGGGAGATTGTTAATTTGTTTATGCGTTTAATGTATTAAAAATTTATATTATATATTTTTTTTGGATACCTTAGTAAGTCTTATAAATGCTGTAATGGAAGTCAATGGCTACATCGGTGGAACCAAAAATCCTCACAGACAAGCAGTACAGAGAAAAAACAGCTGGTCCCCCCTCCAGCCAAGCATAATATTTAAAAAACAGAAGAAGCCAGAGGCTCCCTCGGCTGTATGACCGCTAAGCAGAACATTGAGAAAACAGACCCTCGTGTGTATGACCAGAGGCTCCCTCGTGTGTACGACCAGGGACGTCTCTTACGAAGGACGTCTCGACTAGGGACGTCTCTAGATATAGGCAGACGGTTGCCTAAAGCTCCCAAATTAGGGAGGTCCCAGTTAACTTTTTTTAATAAGTATATTTAAAAAACATTTAATGATAAAGCCTAAAAATTTAACCTTAAAACTGTTTGTTTAGAATTTTAGTTAATTAATTTTTATTTTATAAAGATGACTATTAAATCTCCTTAATTGAAAGAATCATTAACTATTCATCTCTTTGTAAAGTCTTTTGCATCAATCAACCCTATAACGTCACTTCATTTAAAAGATATTAATTGCAAATTGATTGAAAGGAAATTTAATAAAATCAATATCCTAGAAAATCTCCTTAAGATTACTTGGCAATAACTAAGAGGTATATTAAATCTACTTGATCGAAGGAACTATTAACTCTTCATTTGTTTATAAAGTCTCTTGCATCAATCTATGTATTTAAAAGATATTAATTACAAATTGATTCAAAAAATGTAATAAAATCAATATCCTATAAAATCTCCTTAAAATTAGTTGGCAATTGATTGGAGAAATCATATAAAATCTCAAACCTAACAAAAAATAATTCGTAGCCATTTATACTATCTAATCTACTTAATATTTTTACATTTGTATGCATTAATTAACAATTAAAAATCTATATATATACCATTTCACAATTGCTTGAGACAATATTTCGATTGCTTATTAAGTACAAAAACTACTTAAAAATTCTTTCAATTATCCTATTTTTTTCTCCTCATTTATTGGTGCTTACCAACTCTAATCTTTGCCATCAAGATATATCACTCGTAGTCACTAAAGTCAAGGTGCTGTTATTCTAAAATTTTTATTTTATGTTTTATTTGTTGTATTTATCATATTTGTATTGTATTTAAATTCTAAGTTTGTGTTTGGGATTAGTTCAGGTTTTATTATCTATTTTAAAATAATTTTGAGTATTATGTCTAATAGAAAATATGAATAATGAAAAGTTAAAAAAGAAAGGAAAATTTGAAAAACTGATTCAACCTCAAATAGTAACACTTGATAAGTTTGTAATTATTCAACAAAATAATACTTCAAGTTCTAATCGAATATTAACAAATGAAAACTCTTCCCTTCCTAAAGAATTGGAAGACAACTTTGAAATATCAAATCAAAATGACACTAAGGATGGCTACAACACCCAACCCTTGGTAAAACAAATAAAGAATTGGAAAAAGATGGATAAAAAAAAAAGTGTAAACAATGATCAAATATCAAAAAATATTGTTAATATTTATGATCCATGTAATTGAAAAAATAATAGACATTTTTCTACAACATATTATATCCAAAAATTACAAAATGGAGAAAAACACGATAAAGATGGCTAATATATTCAAAAGATTCTGATAAAGTGTATTGCTTTTGTTGTAAATTATTTAGTTCAAACTCTAATATTCTTTAATTAGTCAAGAAGGAAGTAGGGATTGGAAAAATCTTAATTTTAGACTTAAAAGTCATGAAACCACCAAAGAACATACTAATAACATGAATACATACATTGATTTAGAAATGAGAATATCAAAAAATGATGAGTAGCATACGTAATTCATTGACAAGTTTTGAAAACACCTTAAATCACAACAAGATTCTCGAAGAAGATTTAACCACCTAAGCTCAGAAACTATCTGTAATGACCCAAACCTCAAAGCAGACATCAATATTATAAATTAGAGATAAATATATTACTAATCCTCCAACTTGATATTTTGTACTCTATCTATTATTTTTGTCACATTGCACATCAACTATTGATTTCAAACATTTTTCATCCTCTATTAAAATTTTTTAATTAAAATTGCAGGAAAATGATTTTTTGACATGCGAAATGATAATTTTTTAGGTCAAAAAAGTTAATTTTTGTCAATTTAGACGAAACATTTTCAAAAATATGTAAAGTATTTAAAATAATAATTAATGAGTGTAATATAATAAAAATAATAAATATAAATGTAAAGCGTCAATACCCTAATTGTTAGTGTGTAAAATGTATACATCACTACAAGAAAATTCCTTTTGTGTCAAAAAAATTTATCACCCAAAATATCAAATTCATCACCAAAAATTTTGAGTGAAAAAATAGAATTATCACCCGTATTGTCACTTAAAATCCGTCAGCAAAAGTTTTAGGCGACAAATTTTAAGTTTTCTCGCGCAAAACCATTCGAACGTAAAAATTAAATGTTCAAACGGTTTTTATTTTAGATGTGTACGGATCATCTGCGACAAAAGTTGAAATTCATCATGAAACAACAAGGTTCGGACAGGCTATTTTGGGTTCGCACGGCAATTCATTGTCTTAAACCCACGAAAGATAACTTTTTGTGACGTTCAGTTTTGTTACTAAAGGATAGTTTTTCTGAAACTTTTTCCCCCTTTTTTCGTCACTACAGTTGAATTTCTGTGATATTTATTTTTGTTTTCATATGATGTCTGCTTGAGGAAATTTTTTTTGCAACAATTTTCTGACGTTCAAAGTATGTTTTAGGTTTTGTTTAAATAATGTAAAACAAAGAAAGACAAATATTTTATGATTAACAAAAGGAAATGAAATATATTGTATACAAATTATTCAAAATGAAAAGAAACAAAACATTACAATGTTTTATTGTTTAATTAAAACAAAAAGACAAAACAACTTTTCTATTATTATGATACTAAATCTTCAAAAGCTGGTGCATAATTCTCGTGTCTTTGCTAATCATATATTTTTTTGAATTATTATTCCTATTATTCCTGATCTAAATCCCTTCAAAAGCTGTGCCATATTCTCTGTCTTTGCTCAATCATATATTTTTATCTTGAAATTCAATTATACACAAATGTTATATCTGTAACTTAGAAACAAGAAAATCAATATAAAATTAACAAAGTCTCTACCAGTATTGTACTGGATTATGAAATTGTGATGAAAACATAAAAATTATATTTGGATGACATTTGAAATTTCAAACCACAAAAGATTATAAGGCGCTTACCATCCCCTCCATCTTTGAGGTGAACTGACCCCCACATCGTGTCATGCAGTTAAATCACTTTTCTAACAAAAACATGAAAAGCAAAACAACTATCAGTTTCAAATCATTAAACAATCCACACAAAGTCTACAAGTACAAGTTTCACCCAATTATCTACTCCTGCAAACCAACCACGTCCTTCTTCTCTGCCTGTGAAAAAGAGAGAACTAAATACAAGTATGTCAAAAGGAGGAACCAACTGGAATGCAGCTAAAGGCATCTAACTATAATTGACTTTGACAGATCCCATTGTGTGCTTTAAACACATTAGGTGTTTGAAAAATTTTGAGGAGTTTAAAATTTTAGGTATTGAAATTAGTGAAAAAGTGAAGATAGATATAGTTTAATTGAAATTTTTTATATTTATTATATTGAAAAGTAATGATTTGATGGAAAAAGATAAATTATATTTTAATTATTTTATTATATTAAAATTTTAGAAAGCCTAAAATTTTAGTACAACAAACGCACCATAAATGTTTAGTAAGCAATATTGAAGAGCTCTCAAAGATAGACAAGTAAACCAAGACATCTTATCTTTCTTAATTGGAAAAGGAAAATGCAACACAAATTAAAATAGTTTGTACTTTTTTACACTGACAGTAAGTGTCGCATGTTGTGTTCAAGATTAATCTAGGAACTTCGGAACTCAAAAACACCATGTCAAGAAAATGAAGCAGGGGTGAAACCTCCACAGCAGGGGAACGACAAGAAAATATTCACTTCTTCACTCCCTATTAGGGAATATAACTAGAAAATGAACCTTTTCGATATGTGTTTTCCAAAAGTCAAAAGATTAAAAGAGGAGAAAGTCAAGGCACTGACCTTTTTGTTGCTTGCAGCATCTTATGCCAGTTTGACCAAGGTTGTTCCTTTTGCAGTAAATGCTGCATTGCAGAGCAGCAGAGAACATCTTAGATACATGGAAAAAGGAAGATGGGCCAAAAATACGGCTTTCTCTAGAATCCTAAATGTATCATAACAACCCCTTTAACTTGAAGGGAAAAGGATAACGCCTAATTAGAAGCTGCTAACCTGCTTAAATATGCTGGAAACAGGATCTAAGCCTCTAGGTATTTTTGACAAGAGCATGAACATCCTCGCTAAATCATCCACCTTGGACACCATTAAACACCAAAAACAAATGGTAATAAGAAACGAGCAATAATTGCTCAACTCTCAGATCCTTTGTGAAAAGCTATTTGAATGCTAAATAATCGCCAAATACATTGTCATCTCTAAGTAATGCATGGCATCCAGAGTTGTCTTTTTCAAGCAGTTGAGTTGCATATACAGACAACAACTCATGTTGCACTTTCTACAAGGAAGAAAAAGTCACTTATTACAGCTAAGTAGCAGCGAGATTTACCAATTTTGTAGTGAAACATGGAAAGAGACTGTAACAATCAATGAACAACTTACAAGCAGGTTTTTAAAAAAACAAAACCTCTATTCACAGGACTACCATGCCAAAAAGCAGGACTCCATGGGAAAAGAAAAAGAAGAAAGAATAAAAAACAAAGCAAGTACAAACCTCCAGTAGCTTTGGCTTACTACTAGAATGCAAGTAATAAGACACCCTCTCTTTCTCCCGTTCCAAGCACTCCTCAGCCTGGAATTACCAATAGACGTTAGAATCATTCAACACAGAGGAAATCATTCTGTCACAAATAATGCAAAAATATGAAGTTTACTTTGGTCATATAATCTGGACAAAAATCTTCTAGAATCCAGACAGAAGCTTTCCGAGAATAATAAGCAGCAGTCCAAACACTCAGAATGCACGACCAACTTTCCTACCCGAAACCATTCTAAGAATCGAGGTTCTCATATCTATCCACTGAATTTTCTGGGTAACAAAGTAATTATGGATAAACAAAGACGAACACAGATAGTCCAAACACTCAGAATGCACAACCAAGTAGTGGCGGATGCAAGGGGTAGTGAACCAGGGCGGCCGCACCCATTGCACAGTCCAAGAAAACTTTTACACGTGTTTTTTTTTTTCGTAAATTAGCCAGAGCCCAACACTCATCAAAAGAGGAAAAAAGATGATTGCTTGCTGGGTCTAAAAGCTTCCCTCTTGAGAACTCTCTCCCCGTCCCTCGGTTTTATTTTGTTTCCCCTTTTCCCCTTTCTTTTTAGATTTTTCAGCCGAGTCTGGTTTTAATGGAGTAGTGGGCTCGACGAGGAACGGAGAGGATAGTTGAGTCTGGTTTTAAATGGCGAGGAACGGAAAGGACAGGAGGTGCAAATTGACAGCATTGTCCTTCATCTTTATACGTTTTTACGTCTTCTTGGGCAAGCTTCTTTTCGGATTCGGTCGTTTGAAGTTTTGATTGTGTCTGTGAGGGATTGTCTTCTGTTGGTAACGTAGGGCCCATGTCATAAACTGACTTGACGATTTCAATTTGGCCCTAAAATAAGTGGGTCCCTTTCATGCTAAAGCCCCTTTTTTTTTGGGCAGAATTTCCCTTTGTTTGTTTGAGAAATTTGGTATGGGCCCACTCTGTCTGATCAATAACCAAGAAAAGGCCCAAATAGGGGTAAAAAACAGTTCTTTTTTTTGTTTTTCTCTTTCTTTTTCTAGGCGAGTTATTTTCTTATGTTGGTAATTTAGTAATTTACAAAAGTATAGGTTGTTTTTTAGTTTAAATCAAGGATCTTACCTTCTATCTATAATCCCATACTAGAAAGGAGATGTCTTCTCATCTAAGTCCTTTGATCATTCTTGCCCTCTACCAATCGAAACTCATGTTGAGAAACAAAAATGTTTGCATGATCATAGCATTATATAATTGTCATCTCTCAGTCACAGTATATAGTACGGTACATGTATTCTAATATTTTTAATACTTTTAGTTCTTAATTTTTGACATTGTAACTCTAAGACAATTTTTTATATTACAAAGAATTTTTTTTTTTTGTTATTTTGCCTTTAAAATTTGCCACCCTTAGATTTTAATCTTGGATCCGCCACTACGACCAACCCAAAAGAAAAAGAAATCGAGAAAAGAAAAAGACAATACTTATTATTCGCCAAAACAAACATAGTAGAGGAATAAGAAAATAAGCACAAAGGTCAAATCGAACAAAGAAATAATGCAAAATTCTTAAATTATTGGCCTGATCAAAACCCTAACAAAACACAAAATTGAAATGTTTGTAAATGGAAGAATTAAATCGTAAAAATTAAGCACAAACTGTGAGAAATGGTGAAGTGAAAGAGAAGAAAGCGGTACCATTGTTCGTGGAGACTGGAGAGTCTTGGCCGAAGTGGGAATCAAAGAGCGAGGCTCCGCGGATTGGAAAACTATCCGTGGCGCCGCCGACTAAAAGTAGAGAGAGGAGCTGAGAGTGACAATGGTGTCTGAGAAAGAGCAAGAGAGAGGAGGGATGAGAGAGAACTAGTAGAGGAAAGGGATGAGAGATAGAGCAAGAGCGACCACAAGGGAAGAGAATTTGGAGGGGAGGTCGTGAATTGGCACGGTGTAAAGGTCACCCAAATCTGTGAATTTATGAGTCGCAAATCTGTGACTGTTGGCATTCTGTCACCAAAAAATATGTTCGGACGTTTTTTAATAACATTCGAACAATGTGCAAAAATTTGTGATAAATTGACGCGTCACAAATTTGTGACTGTTGATATTTCGTTACCAAAGAAATCGTTCGGACGTTTTTTAATAACGTTAGAATGGATATGGCGTTGTGCAAACCTTTTCAGTAACAAAATTTAATTTTTGTCATGGAAGGGTGTTTTTTGTGACAAAATTTAGTTTGACACTTAATAATTTGTCATCTAGAATCATTTTTCTTGTAGTGATCCGTAAATTATCAAAATCAATTACACTTCATTCCCATCCTTGATTCAAGAAACCATCTGCCCCTCAATTCCCGGTAAAATGTAGCAAATTTGGATCTTCTCTGCTATGGGCAGTAATGTAGCAGGTCTACGTCGAACTCAGGCTAGCTCATAGTGCAGGCACTAGCCTAGGCAATTGGCTAAAGGACATTGCATATATAAAGTAGCCTGATCATGTACGTTCAATGTCCTTGCTTGGGAGATTAATGAAGATGATACTTCTTCTTCGTTATTGTTGTTTCAACTTTCTTTTTAACTTCACTGTAAAATATTTAAATGACAGTGAATGCTCGCCTATTATGATCAAAGTAGATTGATAATTGAATTGTAACCGGAAGAGTATAAATGCGTACTTTAAAAATTATGTCAAACTAATTGTTTATATTTCATCTGTGCTCCGACGCATCTATTGGGAATTTCAACAGAGAAGGAGTCCACAAATTTTTAGAGTTTATGATTAACTTAACAAACATGTCTGGAATATATATTATTAAGCAGTGCCAACGAGAATTGATCTTTTAATTAAGGCATAGCACAATATCCAAGTCCGACCCTTTTTGTTTTTCTATTTGAAGAATTGTCATTTTATAATATTATATGATATAATTATCACGATATCAAGATTCAAATTTTAATGTCAGATTTCCTAAAGATAGGAATATTCTTTTTATTATGCTTTGTATTTTCTTTATAGATAGAGATTTTTAACTTATAATTTGGATGGATCTTATAATACAAAGTACAGATATAAGAGCTTTTATAATAGATATACGTCTTCTTCTCGACTGAACTACTTGAATCTCTGTCTCTTATTACAATTTCTCTTCTTTTTTCTTTTTAACGTTTTTCTTTCATGAACACATTACTCAGCGCCATCCCATCCCATTAGGAGCCAACTTCACATGCCGAAGTTTTGCTTTCTGCCGAAGACGAAACTTTGTTCTGGCTTGCCAATAACGATTGGACAAAAGCAACAGTAATTACCGTACAAAAGGTTAGTAGTTAAGACTCAAGAGTAGGATGTGGCTCAAAAAAAAAAAAAAAAAAGAGAGTAGGATATGGTTGGTAAATTTCTCCAGAGGAAGCTGACTTTATGGGCCACATTATTTGGATCAAATGGTGCATCCTAATAATAAAGTAGATAGTTAATTATTAAATGTAGGCAAAGTTATAGGTCACATTCTTTTGAATAAAGTGCTAATTAAATGTCCCAATAAACAAAGATATAATATATTTAATAATCTGGAGAGTGCTGACGAAGTCGATGAAGCAAGGCTCACTAGGCCTAATCACCGGCACCGCAATGAGTATCAACACTGTGAACGGGTCACCGGTGACACTAGGTGCGGGTACTGATGAGCAATATATATCCCCATTTAGCGAGTATATTGCCGATGGCGGTGAAATCGCCATCACTTCAACGTTTCACCGCTTTTTATTTTATTTTTATATACACAACGACGATGTTGTTTCTCACTAATGAGAAACAACAGCGTTTTGTTCATTGTCGATAACCGTAACGCTTCCCCCTCCCCCCACTCCCCCTTTTTGTCATTTTCGTTGAGTCGCTCTCTCTCAACCATCACTTCTAACCTCTGCAACTCTCTCGCGCTCTTTCTCCCTGACTCCCCCTTTTGTTGAATTTGATAATATATTTTGCTATTGATTGGTTTTATTTTTGGGAAACATTTTCTGGTTTATTGCAATTTAGAAATTTTTTGGAATATGTTCAATTTGGGTTTGATTTTTTGTGCAACTTGCTGTTGATTATTATTGCTTTCAATTTTGGAAAGTTGTGTTAGAGAATGTGAGGAAGACGACAAAGCGAAAGAGATGAAAGAAAATAATGAATCTCATTAATTTGTCACAAAGGGCCGAAAGAATACAAATACCACCGTGTGGTAGAAAACAAGAAAAGCAAAGAATAACGAAAATAAAAAGAAAACTATACAAAGGGCAGAATATAATTGGTATGTAGAAACTAGACTAAGCAGAGCTATCTTCGAGATGGTCTGGAACCACTAGACAAGTCCTGGAGCTCTCTGTGGCTGCGCAAGGTGGGAGGAAGGTAGGTGCTCTGGCATACAAGTGCTGTAGGTGAGTCGGTGTAGTGGTCCTGCACTAATAAGTTGGCGAGGTGGTCTTTTCTTTGAGATTCTCCCTCAAGATGGGCGTAGATATTCAGAAGACCCATCTTGGATAATAAGAAAAGGAATGTAGCAGTGGGTGATGCCTTGGTGAAAATGTCTACCAACTGAAATTTTGAGACAAGATGAACTAGCCGAATAATTCCAACAAGTATTTTTTCTCTCACAAAATGACAAGCAAGCTCTATGTGTTTTGTTCTCTCATGGAAGATGGGATTTTTGGTAAGCTGGATGGCTGCTTGATTGTCACAGTAAAGTTTGCAGGTTGAGCATATTGAACATTAAAATCTTTTAACAGAGAGAGAAGCCAAATGATCTCACAACTGGTCGAAGCAAGGGCTCTATATTCTGCCTTTGTAGAAGATCTTGAAACGTTCTCTTATTTCTTAGATTTCCAACTGATTAAGGAGTCCCCAAGAAAAATACAATAACCTGTCATAGATTTCCTAGTGTCTAGACAAGCTTCCCAATCTGAATCAGTATAGGCCTTGAGTTGCATTAAGGAGGTAGAGGAGAGAAAAATACCCTGCCCAAGAGTTCCCTTGATGTACCTGAGAACTCGAAATGCTGCAGTTAAATGAATGTTTGAAGGTTTATCAAAAAACTGACTGAGGATATGGACAAAGTAAGTGATATAGGGTCTAGTAAGGGTAAGATAAATAAGCTTGCCAATCAGTTGTCTATATGTGATAGCATCAAAAAGAGATTGACCCACTAAATGAAAGAGCTTGTGATTGAGCTCAATGGGGGTACAAGCCACCTTAGAACCAAGAAGACCAGAGAGATCAAGGATGTCCAGCGCATATTTTCTTTGACAGAGCGTAATACCACTGGTTGATCAAGCCACTTCAAGTCCTAAGAAATATTTTAGTTGCCCCAAGTCCTTGAGCTTAAACTAAGTGTTCAAGTAGCATTTTAAATCTGAGATAGCATTGAAATCATCATTGCCAATTAACATGTCATCCACGTAGATTAAAAGTGCTAGAAAGCCTTTCTTAGTGTGCTTGGTGAAAATAAAGTAATCTGATCTAGACTGTTGGAACCGATGGCTACAAGTGAAGAAGTGAACTTGGAATTCCATTGTCTAAAAGCTTGACTTAGACCATAAAGTGATTTGTGAAATTTGTAAACCAGTTTCTCCCCCTTAAGTTGAGATCCGGATGGTAATTCTATATACATCTCTTCATCTAAATCACCATTTAAGAAAGCATTGTGAATATCAAGATGAGATAAATGCCAGTGGTGAGCTGCAACCAAAGCAAAGAAGGTTCTAATAGTAGTTAGTTTTGCTACAAGGCTGAAAGTCACTTGGTAATCAAACCCCTCTTGTTGTGTGTACCCTTTAGCAACAAGCCTGGCCTTGCATCTTGCAGTGCTTCTAGCAGAGTTCAGTTTAACCTTGTACATGAATTTACATCCAATGGCAGTTATCCCGGGTGGAAGAGAAGTGATAGTCCAAGTCTTGTTCTTCTCTAAGGCATCTAGCTCATCCCTCATAGCATCTCTCCAGTACTTAGTAGCAACAGCTTGAGTGTAATTTTTAGGTTCTTTGGTCAGTGAGAGTGAAAGAGAGTAAGTTCTATGTGAAGGTGATAAATGGGCATAGGAGATGTGCTTGGATAAAAGGTGCTCAGTGGAGTGAATGCTGGAAAAATTTGAGTGCAAATCTCCAGTTAATTGATAGTGGTACTGATCTAAGTATATAAGAGGATGTCTATCTCGACTTGAACGCCTAAGAGGAATGGCAACAGATTTCGGTTCAAGACTTGAGGTTGTGGGAAGTGCAGGGAGTGAGATAAAGGGATAGAATCAGAAGAAGGACTAGTGGGATCATCATGATGAGATGAATTGGTGGAAGGAGAGGAAGAGGGAAAAAAATGGGACACTAATGTCAGGAAGAGCTGGAGGAAGAACTATATCAGAGGAGGATTGAAAATGGTAGTATGGGATAATTGAGTATGTTGAAAAGGGAAAATTGACTAATGGAAAAGCACATCTCTGGAAATAAAAGTCGAGTTATTCTTTAGATCATGTAGCTTATAACCCTTAACTCCAAAAGGATAGCCTATGAAGAGACACCTAGTAGCTCAAGCTTGAAATTTGCTTCTGCCGCGCTTCAAGGTGGAAGCATAGCAAAGGCAACCAAAGACACGTAGATGACCATAGGGAGGAGAAGAGAAGAGACACTCATAAGGGGATCTGTTTTTGAGAATCGATGTGGGTGTCCTATTGATTAAATATGCTACAGTTAGGATGTCATCACCCCAAAATTTGAAAGGCATTGAGGCTTGAAAAAGGAGGGCTTGGGCAAGATTTAGGAGGTGCTAATGTTTTCTTTCTGCCACCCCATTTTGTTGGGGAGTGGCAACACAAGATTTTTGATGTAATGTCCCATTAGCTTGATAAAATTTTGGTATGTGAAATTCAGCACCATTATCGGTTCTAATGTGCTTAATGGTAGTTTTAAACGGAGTTTGAATCATCTAGAAAAATGATTGCAAGAAGGATCTGGTTTCAGACTTAAACTTCATAAGGTAAATCCAAATAACCCGAGTATGGTCATCAACAATAGTAAGAAAATAATGAAACCCTTGAGTGGTAGGTTGTAAGTAAGGTCCCCATATGTCTCCATGAATTAAATCAAATGGAAAAGAAGTAAAGCTAACACTTAAAGGAAATGATAGCGTCTTCTGTTTAGCCAAATGGCAAAACCTTACAATGTAAGTGAGTGTTGATTTTTACATTGGAAAAATTAGAATGAAGTAAATACATTCTTTAGATAGAGGGATGCCCTAATCTAGAGTGCCAAAGCTCAAAAGTTCCATCCATAGCAGCTGTAATGGCTTAATTGCAAATGGAAAGAAGATAAGAGGAGATTATCTTTCGACTGGTGGTGTTGTGCAGCAGGTAATATAGGCCAACATGGGCTCTAGCAAGTCCAATCGTTGTCCATGAAGAGAGGACCTGAATGAAACAGTGATTGGCTAAGAAAATGAGGCATGTGTTTAATTGTAAGGTGAGTTTACTAACAGAGATCAGATTAAATATGAAGGATGGGACACAGAGCATATTTGTCAATACTAAGGATTCAGAATGTGAATTGTACCAATGTGTGTGACCCTCACACTAGAACTATTAGGAAGTTTGACAAAAGCCTTTGTGCAGTAGGTGACAGAGGTGAGAAAAGATGTGGAGCACACCATGTGGTTTGTGGCTGCAGTGTCAATTATCCAAGGAGTGGAAGAGTGATCAAAGGATGAGTGCATTGGCAAAGGAAACAAAAGAATTATTAGGAACACTAATAGTAGAAAAACATAAACCAATACCTGCCATGTTAGAATTGGAGGATTGAGGCTTAAGAGAGTTTGGATTGGGAGGAGAAGCTGTGGTGGTAGGACTCTGAAGCTGAAGATTTTGAGCACTAGCAAGAGCAATGAGTTGCTGACCTTGTGCCCAAATGAATGGCAATTGTGCTATATCTAGGTTCCTTTTTCTCTTCTATCTGCGAAACCACTTAATGTGCTGAGTGGCTACCATCAGAACCAAAATGAGGCTTAGTCTTAGTGAACTGAAGTTCGAAGGGAAACTTATCAATCTGTAACACTTCTCCTTGTTATGCCTTACTTTCCCACAATGATTACAAGTCACATATGATCGTCTTTTTTTCTTCAAAGAATTCTGGTAGGCAGCAAGAGCATAAAGTTTTGTTGTGGGCATATCTAACATGCGAGCCTCCTTTTGACGTTCCTCTTGCAAGACCAAGGAAAAGACCATGTCTAACGAGGGCAGGGGACTCATTAGAATAATCTAACCTCTCATTCCAGCAAAGGAGTCATTCAAACCCATCAGAAACTTAAATACATAGTCCTTTTGCTGTTAATCTCCAACAGATTTCAAGGCATCACAAGTGTACTTACCACAGGTACAACATGACAGGGGTCAATAGTTTTGAAGTTCTTTCCAAATACCATTGAGCTGAGTAAAATAATCACTTACAGATAGGCTATTATAAACAATGGAGTTGAGTTGATGTTATAGGTGACAGATTCGAGCATCATCTGGTTGAGAGAAACGTGTCCTGAGCTTATCCCAAACTTGCTTGGTAGAGTTGATGTATAGCACATTGGATGTGATATCTTTAGACACTGAATTTAAAATCCAAGAGAGAATAAGATTGTTATAATGCAACCATGAGGAGAAGAGAAAATCTATTTGGCTTGAGGTCACAACCGAACCATCAAGAAAACCCAATTTGTTCTTGATTCAAATAGCAAGGGTGAAAGAACGATTCTAGGTGAGATAATTTGGTCCGGTCAAAGGAGGGGTGATAACCACAGTGTTAGCATTATCACTGTGATGGAGGAAATAAGAACTGTTAGGGTCCTCAGCAGGAGTGAAGAGAGAAGAAACAGGTGAGGATGTGGTTTCTGATATGGTTCTTTTAGTAGACATATTTTAGAACTAAAGAGCGGGAATAAAAGGATGTGATAGGTTGAGATGATCACTGTTAACAGAAATGCTAACAGAGAATAGTTGCAGGAGAAGCTTCCCGCTTTGATACCATGTTAGAGAATGTGAGGAAGACGACAGAGAGAAAGAGATGAGAGAAAATAATCAATCTCATTAATTTGTCACAAAGGGCTAAAAGAATACAAATACCACCGAGTGGCAGAAAACAAGAAAAGCAAAGAATAACAAAAATAAAAAGAAAATTATACAAAGGGCAGAATATAATTGGTCTGTAGAAACTAGACTAAGCAAAGCTATCTTCCAGATGGTCTGGGACCACTGGACAAATCCTAGAGCTCTCTGTGGCTGTGCAAGGTGGAGTAAGGCAGGTGCTCTGGCATACAAGTACTGTAGGTGAGTCGGTGTAGTGTCTTGCACTGATGAGCTGGCGAGGTGGTCATTTCTTTGAGAAGTTGAAATTTGGAAATGTTTTTGAATCAATCTGTTTGATTTGGGTACTTTTTTTTGTGCAATTTTGTATTGATTATTTGTTACAATTTTTAGATTTTTTTTTAAAAAATTGTTGGTTTGTTTGTGGTTAGTGGTAACCACTACCACCACCATTGAAAACCACCACAGTTAGGTGTTGTTTCCTCTTCTAACAGTGCTGGTTCTAGTGTCCATTTTTAGACAACTGCCCATAGAGGTGGCAGTGTCGGTGGAGGGCTTAATCGCCACCATCACCGCCACCGTTTATGCATAGCTCTAAGGCTGACAACTAGCACGACGGTCAGCAATATATTCAAGCTTGGAGCTTGATCGATGTAGAACCTAAACATGTTGCTACAGGGAGTACGTGCACAATAACTGTTGAAACTTGGAACGCTTTTCACCTTCTCCATGTTTGTTTCCTTGAAGAAAGAAGCAGTGTCGTTTTAGCTAGAGCGTTAGATTGAGGACGAGGAAAAAAAGGCTAATGTGGGCAAAGATGGTGACGTGGTATGTGCTGATGTTAAGAAGACAGACGGAATCCTAACGGAAGGGTGTTTTTGTCAAACACTAAATAGTGAAGGATCGAAATCTTGAAATTTAAAATCGAAGGACGAAACTGTAAAAATATGTAAAACCTAGGGACTAAAATGCCAAATTCTCTAAATATAATAGTGACCCTCCAACTATGAGGTCTTGACACTTTACACTCTCATCTATTATTTTTGTGATATCGCACTAACCAATAATTGATATCAGACCTATTTTACCCTCAGTAAAATTAGTTTTTGACACGTGAAATGATAATTTTATACACCATAATATTTTTAGCAGTGACCATTTTATGAGAATAAAATTGTATTTTGGAGGACAAAAAAATCAATTTTTTTTTTAGAGTGCAAAGTGTCTACAAATTGGTGGGTGCAATGTAAAAAAATCATAATAAGAGTGCAAAATTTCAAGACAAGGACCGACTCAATAAAAGTAGAGGCCTAAAGCAAAAATTCAAAGTGAGGCCTTTTTATTTTTGAAAATAATAAAAAAAACTTATTTTTAAATAGATAGTTAGTTAAAAATGCCCTTGTATGTAATAAAAATTATATAGTTATTTCACAAAATAGAGCTACTCATGAATTTCAAGTACAAACAATTTTTGAGGAATTAATACAAAATTATTTCACTAGACATCAAAAAATTTTTTTTTCTAAGCTTCACTCTTACAAGAGGCATTTTTTTTCCCTAATCAAACACTTTTAGTTGGAGCAGAGATAGTATTTCTTCTTTATTATGTCAAAGTTCATTCTAAATGCTTCTTTCATAGGTCTACAAGCGTTCCTGAAAACTAATTATTTATAATTCATCTGTGTTTTCAACCCAATTCATCTGTATTGGGAAATTCAACAGAGAACCAGTCCACAAAATTTTTAGCTTCTGTCTAATGTGTACTGTAACTGTTTATGATTGACTTATCAAACATGTCTGGAATATAATTATGAAGTAGTACCAACGAGAATTGATCTTTTAAGGCACTGCACAAGATCAAGACCAAGTCCGACCTTTTTGTAAGTAAAGTCTCAAGCAACTATTAACTTACGTCTTTTAAGTTTCTAGAAAGAGTAGTGCCTTCTCTCTAAAAACTCTCCCCAGCCCCCCCCATCCACTTTGCCCCTGATAGGGATCCGGTTTAGGACCCTAACCAATACCTATCTCTCTCATAAGTGCGACTTGTGAGTACTCATATTTAGCCCATGCCTCAAGTTGATACTCCTTGGCTGACCCAGTAAAGAACTCAAAGAGCAAGAGTAACAGACTAAAAGAAAAAGAAAAGAAAGATGAAATTAAAGAAAATTGATGGTTGAGAAGGTGAAGGAAAAGAGAATAAGCAAGCCTAAGCTCAAATGGGCAAACACTAAAAACAAACTTAGAACTCGATTGTCAAACGATGCCACCAAAGACAACAAAGCACCTCTAACAAAGTTGATAAGGTGTCAGGCCTAACACTAAGCACCAAACATCTTCTGCTAGGCCAAATATATTTCTTTCATTGCAGCGCTTTCTCTCTAGAAACCTTCCCCCTCCCCCTCGTCTGCGATCTCCCTCCCTAGTATCTGCCCCCAATGACGGGAGGAGCTGCTCCGGCTCCTCTGCCCCCCTCCCCCTTCCTAGCCCGTCCCCTTAGGCTTGCGTCTCCTCCTTCAGGCGCTCTGATCTGCCCCTCTTCGTCGCCGATTTGATGGCGCGTGATGCCTCACACTCGCCTAATCCCCTCTCCACCTTTTTGGGCTGTTTTGGTGGTTTTCGTAGGACACGCCTCCCACAACGAGCTTCAATGTCTCTTGGTGATCTGCTTTGCTCTGGTCTAGCGTCACTTGGTCACCACGTGGCCCCCACGTGACACCACATTTTCCACTCCTCCGGACTGCTCCGCTGCTTCCTTTCGAATTTTTATTTCCGTTTTTGTTGTTTTATTTCCTTTTTTGTACTGTTGGTTCTAGGCTGGAGCTTATGCGTATTGTACAACCATTTGGCTGTGCTGATTGGGACGCCGTCTCTGTTGAGGGTCTGGTTCACCCGTTAGAGCAATCTTCACTGTATTTTGAACTCCTGTGATGAAATGTAGATTTTCACTTATTTGCCCAAAAGAAAAAAACAGTTTAGGATTCTAGCGGCAGCACAAGAAGCAAACTGGTGGGTAACCCAATTTGCATCTCTCCTAATATGCCTTGCTTTCTACGTAGACATTTCATCAAGCCGAGAGCAGAAGACATTCTACCCAGAGGCAGATACTTGAAATGAGTAGTCTCAATAACGTAGATAGTTGGAAAAATATTTCTTAGAAAATAAGACAAATATTAGAACGACTAAATTTGTTTTAGCAATTGACTGCGGTTAATTTTGACCAACAATTGCACTTTTGTCATACCTTTCGTACTCTGCATTATCAGTGGAACCTTCCATAGAGGTTTGCTTAACCTTTTTATTTATTTAACTAAAATTCATCTTCCAACAATACTTCATTAATTTGCAGATATAATTAACGTGCCAGTACAGGCTGTCGATCGGTCACATGAGCTCAACTTGTCCGTCTGACTTTCGGTTATATGTGCTAAATCAGGAGTAGATGAGTCGCATGTTATCTGGTAGGTAACTGATGCTGACTAATGATATTATTTTAGGGTCTCTCTACATATAAAAATTAAAAATGATTTTTTTTTAATATTTTTATGTCAGAATGTTAGAGTCTACAAGATTGCGATGCGAACAACCAAAAAAAAAAACAAACATGGGTGCTTGTCACTCTCATTTCAAATGGCTTCTTCCTTAAGCTGATTTATCCTGCAAGATCCATTTCTAACTTGTTTGCAAGGATACAATACCAAATTAACATGATCGATGGCCGGGATAAGAAAAAGTTTGCAGCAGAAATCAAGAACTTCACAGAAATCCCTTCTCTTGGAAACTTCTAATGCAGTCGTCATACATTTGATCAAGAGTCTTGAATGGAAGAAAGCCCAATTTGATGATCTTCGTTGTGTCCATGCTATGCGGGGTGTTGTCTCCTTCCTGATTGCTACACCTACAAGGCCAAAACCGTCTCGGACACTTCAGGTGAAGAAAAGCTATCAAATTACTCCAAAAGGGAAACTCTGGAGGAAGCAGGCTGGGGCTTTTCCATTCTGAGCCTCGAGAAAGTAATTAGCCAAACTAAAAAGGAGCTTTTATGACATTGTTTCACTCACTTGTTTTCAAATGGGTACAAAGGATATTTGGCCCTTAGCATCTCAAGAATTTGGGACCAGTGAGCTACTGAGCCTGAACATATAAGCCGGCCAGATGCTTTCTTTTCCTTCATGGCTAAAATGTGAGCAGCTATGACATCACCTATGTGCACGAACCCGATCGTCATATTCGGGTATTCACCTCTGGCACCTAGAAAGACGATATTGAACCATATGAACAAAATAGAAGAGCTGCTAACTTACAATACAAATGTGACTCTTTGATCGAGAATTTGATGACGGAAATAAAGCTAATTGATTAGCATCTTTATCGTATTTATTGTGTTGGTGTTGTTGGGGATTCATCCCTTCCTCTGTTTTTTTTCCTCCTCTTGTCTTCTTACGCGGAGGAGCAACTTCGAAGCACAGTATTTTTTTTGTTTTTTTAACAGTTTGAAGAGTCGAAACAACAGCTTGAAACTTCTACGGTTTGAAAGTATTCTATACATTTTTGTAAACAAGGACTTAGTATTCTACATGCATTTGGTCCTTCATGCCCTGTTTGCTGTTGTGTATTGCACTAAGTGGACAAGAAGTTTTGGAAATGGAAAACTTGTACAAGTAAAGGAACACCATTTCTGGTAGTGAAACCTAACCTTTAATCAGGTCCAATACCAGAAGCAGTGAACTGGTTGGTTGTGGTGATAGCAAGGGACCGACCACGAAAGATGGATTCACCACTACTAGATCCATCCCACTCTGCTCAGCCATTCTCCAAGCTTCTTTCTCAGCCAAAGTCTTTGCATATGCGTACCAAAGCTGCACGCAAGAAAGAATTTACTCAACGAAAAAGCTTTGTTTTCTACATGACGCAGTTAGAGATGCAACGGAGGAAGAAAAGTGATTACGTTGTGGCGTTTGCAGTACTCGGGGTCACTCCAGTGCGACTCATTGAGATGAAAAACCTGGTTGGCATCGTCACGGTATCTTATTGAAGAACAGGAAGAGGTGAGCACAACTCGTTTCACACTGCTCGCTTTTGAGCAGGAGCTCAGCACATTCAAGGTTCCTTTTATAGATGGGTCAATCAGAGTTTCCTACATCAAAGTCAGTACAATGCATTATAAATATCTCAAACATATTAATGCAATTTAAAGTCTCCAGTGGATTTCACATAGCCTATTAGAACAAGACTAGTTGCAAGACGCTTAAATCTATGTGCTTCGATTAGTAATTCTGATGGTTAGTAATTTTGCCTGAATGTTGGCGTCGTACGTTACCACCACCGGAGATGCCGTATGAAAGACTCCATCAACTCCTTGTACTGCCTCATCAAAGCTTCCTTCCACCATCAAATCAGCTTTCATAATCTTAAGCCTCTGGTCGGCTCCGTTGAACTCCAAGAGAAAACCAACCTTCCTTACATCCCCTGTCAAATATAGAAGAAAACGGTACTACTTTCGAAATGAAAATGAAGCTAATAGCAAACCACGAACATCTTTGCATGGTCCGCATAGCCCATACCTGGGTCTCGCACCGTGGTTCTTACAATATGCCCCTGCTCCAGCAATGTCTTTACAAGGTGAGCAGCTATCAGCCCTGTTCCCCCAGTTACACAATACTCTGCCATCTCTCTCTGTCTTCTTGGTTCAGCAATGGTTTGCTCACTTGTAGAGGCTATTTTAATTGCTTCAACGACTGAAAAGAATAAAAAAGAATCATCATGTGCTATGCATTTAACTATTATGTCATCTTATGTAATATTTTTCTGTGCAGAGAAGATGGAGGGAGATGATTCCTCCAATCCTTGAGGGGAGATTGTTAATTTGTTTATGCGTTTAATGTATTAAAAATTTATATTATATATATATATATTTGGCGGATACCTTAGTAAGTCTTATAAATGCTGTAATGGAAGTCAATGGCCAAATCGGTGGAACCAAAAACCCTCACAGCCAAGCAGTACATTTTCCAAAACAGTTGGTCCCCAACAAGCCAAACAGAATATTGAAAAAAACAGAGGAACCCCGAGGCTCCGGTGTTGGTTTTAAGAGATGAATTTGTGGAAAGTAGCTGAAGTGGTCCTATTAGGTTATTAGAATTTAATTTTTTCGAAATCACAGCCAAGCAGTACATTTTCCAAAACAGTTGGTCCCCAACAAGCCAAACAGAATATTGAAAAAAACAGAGGAACCCTGAGGCTCCGGTGTTAGGTTTTAAGAAATGAATTTGTGGAAAGTAGTTGAAGTGGTCCTATTACGTTATGAAAATTTAAGTTTTTGAGAATTTGAGTTAATTAACAAACAGTTATGGTGTTTGGTTTTGGGAAAGGAATTTGTTGGAGGTGGTCCTATTATTTAAAAAAAGAGACGTAAAAGCTAAGAGCATTTCTAGTAGGTTCTCTATTCTAACATTTTGGTTAGAATAGAGAACCAATTTAACAAAAAAACCAAAAAGCACCCTCTAACAGCTTATATATTATAACAATTTTTAACAAAAAAATTTAACATGTGAACAATGGTTCTCTATTTTTAGAGAACCACTATTCACTTCACCATCTTAAAATATTAATATTAATATTTATCTTTCTTTCTTTTTTCTTTTCTTCTCTCACGCTCACCCTCTCTTCTCTTTTCTTTTCTTTTTTTTTTTCTTTTTTTCTTTTCTTCCTCCCAGCTCTCACGCTTTCCCTTTTTTTTTTCCTCTCAGCTCTCACGTTCTCCCTCTCTTTTATTTTCTTTTTTTCTTTTTCTTTTCTTCCTCCCATACCCTTTAAAAAAATATTCAAAAAATAAATATTAGAGAAAGAATAAAAAAATGTTTGAAAAGTAATATTTAAATAGAATAGTAAAAATAGATGGTTAAAATAGAGAAGCTGCTGAGGTGTTTTTAAAAAGTTGATAGTTAAAATAGAAAAGCGTGTTTTTTGGTTAAAGTAGAGAGCTAAATTTGAATAAGCTGCTAGGAATGCTCTAATAGGGTTAATTACTCTGTTATTATTGCTAGTGCTAGTTTCTATCTTGGATTTTTTATTTCCAATTTCAATTTTGTAAACTAATTTTTAGAATATTCCTATTTTGTAGGTTTTCATTAACTTTTATTCCTAAAGTTTTAGACTTTTTTTCTCAATTTTAATTTTATAAAAGTGTTTCCTATTTTACTGGGTATAATATTAGGGTTTTTCTTCAACTTTAATTTTATAAAAGTGCTAGGCTATAGTATGAGGCATTCTTAATTAGGGGGCCTTAGGTGATTGCCTCATCTGCCTACCTATCTAAGTTGCCCCTCCTCAAAGCAGACACCATAGGGTCAATATTATAATTTAGAGATAAATGTATTACCAACCCTACAATATGTGATCTTAATACTTTGCACTTGTATCTATTATTTTTTTCGTGTTGCACCCATCTACAATTGATTTCAAATACTGTGCACCCTTTATTAAAATTTTTAATCAAAATTCAAGAAAAATGATTGTTTGACACGCGAAATGATAATTTTGGAGGCTAAAATAATCAATTTTTGTCAATTTAGACGGAAAATTTTAAAACAGGATGCAAAGTGTTAAAAGTGTTAAAACTAATAGTTGATGAGTGTATTTATACCTATAAATTATCAAAATCAATTACACTATTCACTCTCATCCTTTGATTCAAGAAACCCATCTGCCCCTCAATTCCCGATAAAATGTAGGAAGTTTGGATCTTCTGCGCTATGGGCAGTAATGCAGAAGGTCTACTTCGAACTCAGGACAGCTCATAGTGCAGGCACTAGCCTAGGCGATCGGCTAAATCAAGGACATTGCATATATAAAGTAGCTTGATCACGTACGTTCAATGTCCTAGGTTTGGAGATTAATGAAGATAATACTTCTTCTTTATTATTGTTGTTTCAACTTTCTTTTAACTTCACTGCAAAACATTTAAATGACAGTGAATGGTCGCCTATTATGATCAAAGTAGATTGTTAATTGAACTGTAATCGGAAAAGTTCATTCTAAGCTTCTTTCACATGTATTGTTAGTTCCTAATGTACAGTGTTAGCTTTATTCCGTGTCAAGTATTATGTAAAAAAAAAAAAACGTTGTCTTGGATGAAGTTGATCAAGAGAATATTTAGTTTTTCGCATTAGCCTGCATTAGATTTTGCTATAATATTTTAACTTGCTATTCACTCCCTCTAAGTAAGTTTAGGGTCTAAACTGTGTCCACATGTATAAATGCGTACTTTAAAAATTATGTCAGACTAATTATTTATAATTCATCTGTGCTCCAACCCAATTCCGCTGTATTGGGAATTTCAACAGAGAAAGAGTCCACAAATTTTTAGCTAACTGTTTACGATTAACTTAACAAACATGTTTGGAATATTATTAAGAAGTATCAACGAGAATTGATCTTTTAAGGCATTGCACAATATCCAAGTACGACCCTCTTTTGTTTTTCTATTCGAAGAACTGGCATTCTATATTCTTTTCTCATTCGATACTAGTCATGGAGTGAAGCAACCAAAAAACCCTGGTTCGGTGGACCTAATGTTAGAGATAATATCATAATCAATATATAAGATTTGATATGATATTATATGATATCAGAGATTCAAGTTTAGTTTGAGATTTTTTAAAGAACTCAGAGTTTAAATGCAGAAATATCCTTTCTATTATACTTTATATTTTCTCTATAAATAGAAATTTTTAACTTGTACTCTAGATAGATTTATAATACAAAATACAGCTGTAGGACTTTTACAATTAATACAAAATTAAAAATTATTTTTTAAAAATATTTTTATGTCAGAATGTGAGAGTATGCAAGATTGTGCTGCAACCAGAACAAAAATAATATTAAAAAAAAAAAAAAAATTTGGTTCTTGTCACTATCATTTAAAATGGCTTCTTCCTTAAGCTGATTTATCCTGCAATTAGATCCATTTCTAACTTGTTTGCAAGGATACAATACCAAATTAACATGATCGATGGCCGGGATAAGAAAAAGTTTGCAGCAGAAATCAAGAACTTCACAGAAATTCCTTCTCTTGGAAACTTCTAATGCAGTCGTCAAACATTTGATCAAGAGTCTTGAATGGAAGAAAGCCCAATTTGATGATCTTCGTTGTGTCCATGCTATGCGGGGTGTTGTCTCCTTCCTGATTGCTACACCTACAAGGCCAAAACCGTCTCGGACACTTCAGGTGAAGAAAAGCTATCAAATTACTCCAAAAGGGAAACTCTGGAGGAAGCAGGCTGGGGCTTTCCCATTCTGAGCCTCGAGATATAGTAATTAGCCAAACTAAAAAGGAGCTTTTATGACATTGTTTCACTCACTTGTTTTCAAATGGGTACAAAGGATATTTGGCCCTCAGCATCTCAAGAATTTGGGACCAGTGAGCTACTGAGCCTGAACATATAAGCCGGCCAGATGCTTTCTTTTCCTCCATGGCTAAAATGTGAGCAGCTATGACATCACCTATGTGCACGAACCCGATCGTCATATTCGGGTATTCACCTCTGGCAACTTGAAAGACGTTCTTGAACCATATGAACAAAACAGAAGAGCTGCTAACTTACAAAACAAATGTCACTCTTTGACTGAGAATTTGATGACGAAAATAAAGCTAATTGATTAGCATCTTTATAGTATTTATCGTATTAATTGATTAACACAATAATTTTTTTTTTTTTTTTTTTTTTTTTGAAGAGTCTAAACAGCAGCTTGACACTTCTGTTTTCTAAGGTTTGAAAGTATTTTGTACATTTTTGTAAACAAGGACGTAGTATTCTACATGCATTTGGTCCTTCATGCCCTGTTTGCTATGGACTTGGATTCCATCCTAAGAGGGAATTACCTAATGACTCCTAATAGGCTATTGGATGGATGACAGCACATTAATGAATCTATCTAATGGTCTATATTAAAATGCCCAAAAAAATGCAAAATGAAAAAAAAAAAAAACTCATGGATGGATTTCATTAATGTGTTGTCAGTTAATATATATAAATTGTTGGATGAATTCATTAATGTGCTGTCATCCATCCAATGGCCTCTTAAGACTCATTAGGTAATTCCCTCTTAAGAGGGAATCCTTTCCCATCTGGTGTTATGTATTGCACGATGAAAAGTGAACAAGTAGTTTTGGAAATGGAAAACTTGTACAAGTAAAGGAACACCATTGCTGGTAGTGAAAAGAGTGAAACCTAACCTTTAATTAGAACCAATACCAGAAGCAGTGAAATGGTTGGTTGTGGTGATAGCAAGGGACCGACCACAAAGACGGATTCACCACTACTAGATCCATCCTACTCTGCTCAGCTATTCTCCAGCACTACAAAAAAAAAAAAGACCTTTAGCAACGGTCAGAAACCACTGCTAAAGGTCAAAAAACGCTGCTAAAAACTTTAGCAGCGGTTTTTTAGCGGCAGTCGTGACTGCAGCTATATGACCTTCGCAATAGGTTATAGCAGCGATTTTTGAGACCGCTGGTGAAGACCGCGGGTCTATAGCGGCAGTCGAGACCGCCGCTATAGACCCGAACGCAATTTTTTTTTTTTTTTGCAGCGTTTTGTGAAAACACTGGTACAACTTTTAGCAGCATTTTTGTGACCACCGCTGAAGGTCTGTACCAGCTCTTTAATTTTTTTTTTTTTTTTTTTTTATATGCCAGCATTTTTAAAACACCACTAATTTTTTCTTATATTTTCCTAATCGGTAATACAAATTTATTTTAATAAACATAATTCATTGGATGTAAAAAATTAAAGAACAAGGAGAATAAAACAAAATATACTTAATCATTGATTAACAATGTTTTATAACAAACACAAGAATCTCTACAAGGGAGGAACTCCCCATCACATGGCCTATGATTTGTGTTTAGATGACATAGCTCTTAATGACATCGATTCCCATCTCAGTTGGATCAGTTGCTTGCAACTTAACCTGAATTCCATCAAGCTCTCTCTTGAATCTATCTTTCAAGCTTGCATAAATCATCTTGCTTCTAACCCTAGACGTGTCGGGAGACCTTCATAGAACAGGTAACGAATTAGTGGTAAGAATCACCAATAACAGAACCATCACATATCAATCATGAGACTAGCTACTTAGACTAGCAATTCTCTTCCGTGACAAAATCAAAATCAAACAGCATAACGACACTCATCGGCAGGAAGGCTTGCAGTGAAATCCTCGTAACCTTGTGTTGGCTCACCAAGCTTCTCCACAATAAATTGCTTTTGCTTCTCCTCAATCTTGAAAACTATGAAGCGATAGGTTCTTTTCGCCTTAAGCTCCAAAAACTTCAACTTGCAGTCATCATCCACAGCAAAACCTGAAGTTGCATTGGCCTGAGGAGTTCATAGATATTATGGTTGACATAAATCAGTAACTCGTTCAGAGACAAATAATTTCGAATGTCACGTATAATTTCTTAAGTCAAGGCACAAAGAAACTTAAACCTTAAAATATAATGCTTTGAATAAAACAACACAATTGCTTTCCCCAGTAAGTGAATATTGAGATAAAAACCTCTATCATCCAGCGTCTGATTTCTTAAATGAGGTGAAAGATAGCCAACAATCCTAACGTAACTTTAGTCATCCTTTTCTTTTCTCTCAATAAAAATAGTTACCAGAAAATTGTAGATAGTGGAAAACAACATTTCCTCATTCATCCTCTTACATTTTCAAACCAGCCACTGTTGCTCAAGGTAGAAAAAAACTGGGGACAGAAACAAATTAAAACTCAACAAGCGTCACACTTCTATAACATCACTAAAAGCACTCTAAATCTGAAAAGCACAATCTAATATGAACTGCAAAGTCAGCAGTCTCCTCTAAGGATAACAACTATAGAGATACCATGATACAATAACATCTAAACAAATGCACTGCATGTTCAGCACCATTCGATCGCCAAGGAAACGAGATCTATATCAGTTCCAATCATCCAAAATTAAAGATAAACCATTAATCAGAATTTTTCTTTTTAAAAAATAAAAAGCCGCAGAAAAAATTGCGATTCACAGGCTAAACATCGGCACAAATCAGATCTGCAAGCTAACGAGGCATAACCATATTGGTAACGGATTATACTAATCCACACAGATTCTACAATTCTAACTAGCTCAACTCCGATAATCAGATGGACCACAGGTCAAACACCGACACCCAGAACTTGTCGAAAAATTGAAGATCCATTTGGTCGCTAAGAAACCTGTAGAAACGTTAAAAAGGACTAGAAAGACGAAATCAGAGTACTCAGAGCTCTCTTATTGTCGTCGAGAAGCAACGAAGCTCCTACGTCGTCGCTTTCTTCAAAGGCCGAGACAAGAACGCCTCAGAGAATCTGACTCCAGAGATTGAAGAAATAAGGGACACTGTTTTGATAAACAATGGAAGCAAGAAAAAAAATGTTTTCAGGGCCAACTCCTAAACATGTTTTCAGGGCCAATAGAAAAACAACAGAACTAATGCATCTACGCAGAATTTCTCCTTTTTTCTATTTGCTTTTCAAATCTTTTAAACAAATGAAAAGAAAACCGAAGACAAGACCAGCTGAAGCCAATTCGCAAACAAGCCCTAACCATTCAAGATTTATCATAGTTGAAGTCGAAATTAACTAGTTATAGAACTTCTCTTCCTTTGCAGCAGCAGTACATCTAAATTTTCATGGAATGATCTTATCAGGCCGCATGCACTGCAACAAAAATTTGGCAATTAGAAGAGAAATAGGAAAACGAAAGAGAAAAGGAAGAGAGATGGGAAATTACCTCTCCCGGCGCTGTTCGGAGATGACTCACGACGTGCCTCGAGAAAGAATGAGGGGCGAGAGGATTAAGAGATAGAGTGAGAGAAATCGAGAGGGTAAGAGGTAGAGTGAGAGACAGACGGGAAAGGGGGAAAGGGGCTGTTCGGGAGAGAGGGAGCTGGGGCTGTCCGGGAGATAGATCGTGAAAACGGGTTCGGGGCTGTTCGGGAGGGGGGGAGCTGGGGCTGTCCGGGAGATAAATCGTTAAAGGGGGAAAGGGGTTGTTTTCAGAAGGGGGAAAGGGGCCGTTTTCAGAAGGGAAAGGGAGCTGGGGCAGGGTGCGTAAGAGACAGACGGGGAGCTGAGCCTGAGTCATTCTCGGTGAAGAACTTCCTGTAGATCATGAATTGCTTCATGAGAGATGAGAAGAGATTGAGAATCGACAAAATAAAAGAGGGGTTTTTGACGGGAGTGAAAATGTTTGGCGCTAAATGAAAAATTTCCAATTTTGTTCTTCGTTTTCTTTTTTGTCTAAGTTTCCATCTCTTTTTTTTTTTTCGATATACAAATAATTGTATTTTTATTTTTTCTTCTTCTGATAATTGTCAACAAATATTTATACTCACAATATCTTTTTGTTTGAAATTAAATAATATGTACTAATTAAATAATATTATATTACTAAATATTCAAAATATATATGCTCATTATAAGTATGATAATAGATGTTTTCTAAACTACTTAGATTTAGTCAATAAATATGCAATTACCATAACAACCATAGGTATAATTTAAAATATATCATATAACAACTTCAATTTTCATAACAATCCCACTAATTCCATATTTTAATAAGTAGGTTCTTTAAAATAAATTTTTTTCAAATACATCACAAAATAAAATTATGGGTTAAATACACTTTGCCCCCCTTATCTTTGAGGTCATTTACACATTGTACCCCGATGTATTATTTTTGACACATTGGACCCCTTAACTTACACATTTTTTCAATTTGGACCCCGTACCCAAATTGCCCGTTAATTTAGACGGATTCCGTCAAAACGTGGGGTGCAATGTGTACATACCCCAAAGATAAGGAGGCAATGTGTAATACGCCAAAAGATAAGGGGGCAATGTGTAAAAATTTTGACGGAATCCGTCTAAATTAACGGGCAATTTGGGTGCGGGGTCCAAAGTGAAAAAATGTGTAAGTTAAGGGTCAATGTGTCAAAAATAATACATCGGGGTGCAAAGTGTAAATGACCCCATAGATAAGGGGGGCAAAGTGTATTTAACCCTAAAATTATATATTAAAAAGAATAAATAAATAAGTATTAACATTAAATAACTTATTATTAATAAATAAATAAATAAATTATTTTCACATATACCTATAGCAGCGTTTGTGTCAACAAACGCTACTAAAGATAGGTACCTACAGCGGCGTTACAGTGACCGCCGCTGTAGATACCAAATTTCTAGTCGCACTTTTATCCAAACGCCACTATAGGTAAAATTTTTAGCGGCGTTTTACAAACACCGCCGCTACAGAGTACACATTTAGCAGCGTTTTTTGCAAAAATGCTGCTACAAATTTGGCATTTAACGACGTTTTAAAGGACGGCCGCTAAAAGGGGTCTGTAGCAGCGGTCGCTGACCGCTGCTACAGACCCCCTTTAGTAGGGTATTTTGCAAAACGTCGTTAAAAAGACCGCTACTACAGACCTATTTTTTGTAGTGCAGGCTTCTTTCTCAGCCAAAGTCTTTGCATATGCATGCCAAAGCTTTAGGCAAGAAATAATTTACTCAACACAAAAGCTTGTTTTCTACATGACCCAGTTAGAGATGCAACGGAGCAAGAAAAGTGATTATGTTGTGGTGTTTGCAGTACTCAGGGTCACTCCAATGCGACTCACTGAGATGAGAAATCTGGTTGGCATTGTCACGATATCTTATTGAAGAACAGGACGAGGTGAGGAAAACTCGTTTCACACTGCTTGCTTTTGAGTAGGAGCTCAACACATTTAGGGTTCCTTTTATAGATGGATCAATCAGAGTTTCCTGCATCAAAGTCAGTACAATGCAATATAAATATTTCCAACATATTAATGCAAATTAAAGTCTCCAATGGATTTCACATTGGAATATGGCTCATTGCAAGACGATTAAATCTCTGACCTTCGATTTGTTAGTCCATATTAACCATTCTAATGGTTAGTAATTTTGCCTGAATGTTGGCGTCGTACGAAACCACCACCAGAGATGCAGTATGAAAGACTCCATCAACTCCTTGTATTGCCTCATCAAAACTTCCTTCCACCATCAAATCAGCTTTCATAATCTTAAGCCTCTCGCAGTGGCGGATCCATGGGGTGGCGGCCGTTGGATCGCCCAAAAAAAACATTGCATGTAATTTCAATTTTTTTTTCCATAAGTTGGCCTGGGCCTATGGGGGCATGATTCCCATAAGCCCAAGCCAACCTTGGTTTTGCAGCCTGCTTATTTTTTAATATGCAGATGGTGGAACGGTGTCATTTCACCCTCTACCTTAAATAAAATAAATTCAAAACATGAAACCAAAAAAAAAAAAAATCAAAATAGCGTTTCACCCTGTTTTGAAAAAACACATCTCTCTCTCTCTCTCTCTTCGAATTTTCTCTCCCTCTCTCTTTCTTACCCACCACCTCAACACTGTGCCCCGTTGCCCACTGCTACTGCACCAGCCATTGCCAACTTGTTCGTGCTCTCACCTCTCTCAGTCTCTCTCTCTCTCTCTCTCTCTCTCTCAACCACTGTCCACCGTCCACACCCAGTAATCTGCCACTGTCCACACCGCTGCTGCGATGTTGCCTGCTAGTGTAAGTCTCTCTTTCCCTCTCAGTCTCTCTTTTGCTCTCTGCCTCTCTCTCTCTCTCTCTCTCTCTTTCTCAACTCTCAACTCTCGGTCTTTGCCTCTCTCTCTCTTGACTCTCAGCTCTTGCCTTCTCTCTCAATCTCATTTTTTTTATTTTTGACAGTTTCAATTTTTGCAGGATCCTCGAGATTTTGTGCAAAGAAATTGCAAATTGCTGGACCCCTAATATGTCTCTCTATCCAAGATTCTCTCTCTACAATTCAATAGAAAAATTCATTTATTTAATATGCTAAAAATGCTTTAGGGTTTGAAATTTTGTGATTTGTGAAATTGTTGGACAGTTGAAGGATGTGATTGAATTGGTTTAAATATTTGTGATTTGTGAAATTGTTGGAAGATGAGATTGAATTGGTTTGGAATTTAGATATATGTGATTTTTGAAACTGTTTATTTGAATTGGTTTGTGAAATTGTTTATTTTGAATTTCAGGTTATGTTTTCATTTTTTTGTTTTTCAAAAAATTATTTTTATTTTCATATTTTCAATCCCCTTAAATTCAAAAACATATATAGAAATGGCTAACTTATGCTAAATTCTATTGTGGATGTGGTTATAATTTAATATGATCACATATAAAACTATTAGTTGGCCAACATTTTTAATTTTTGGTAGTATCATTTTTAATTAATTTGATTGCAATAAATTGAATTGTTTTGCAATTTTTTTAATTAGATTGTAATTTGGTCAATTGAATGAATGTAATTAGATTTTGAATTTTTTTAGGAAATTGGGGATTTTTATGGTAGTATCATTTTTAATTAATTTGATTGTAATGTCAATTGAATGCAATGTAATTAGATTTGGATTTTTGAGTTGTGATCCAATTGATTGATTGTCTTCACTTTGTTTTATTTTCCTTAGATAATGGATAAATTTGTGATAAGAAAGCCACGCAGCGTGAGGTTGTCTAATACTCCTAACGTCGCTACTAATTCTGAAATGGATATTAATTCAAAAAGACCTCGCATTATGTTTAGTCAGGATGATATTATTGCTGACCCAGGGTTACGTAAACCCATTGAAGAATATGATGTTGAGATTACGGATCAAGTTCGTAGGGAGTACTTGATCAAAGGTCCTTTTCAACCCTTGGCCATGATTTTCCAAGAAGCAATACAGGTAAGAAATGAGGGGTTTTAGGGAGGTATGGTTTAAAGATTTTAATTGGTTGGAATATAGTGTATCAAAGGATGAGGCATATTGCTTGTGGTGTTATCTGTTTAGGGGACTTAGAGGAAGGAAGTTCGAGGGAGATAAGTTTACATCTATGGATTTAGCAATTAGAAAAAGGCAGTGGAAGTTTTTCGTGAACATGTTGGTGCACATGATAGTGCTCACAATGAAGCTAGAAGATAATGTGAAACACTTGAAAATCAGCGACAAAGTGTGTCGCACATGTTATCCGCACACGGGCACGATCAAGAGAATGCTTATCGCATTCGTTTAACAGCATTTTAGATGCATTCGTTATCTTTTGGGGCAAGGATTAGCTTTTCGTGGTCATGACGAGTCTGAGAGTTCAATAAGGAAGGGCAATTTTCTTGAGCTTCTGAACATGTTTTGCCAACTTGATAAAAATATTGCTAAGACACTTAACACTAATGCTCCTAGAAACAACCAAATGACTGCTCCAAATATTCAGAAGGAAATGGCAAGTGCTTGTGTAGCTCAGACCACACTTGCCATCATTAAAGAAATTGGGAATGGATTTTATTCTCTTATGGTTGATGAGTCTCGAGATAATTCAGTGAAGAGCAAATGGCAGTGGTTTTGAGATATGTGAACAAACATGGACAGGTGATTGAAAGGTTTCTTGGTGTGGAACATGTTCCTGATACTTGCTCTGAATCTTTGAAAAAAAGTATAGACAAATTGTTTGCAAGACATGGGTTATCAATATCCAAATTGAGAGGTCAAGGGTATGATGGGCATCAAACATGCGAGGCGAGTTCAATGGGTTGAAGTCACTCATTTTGAGGGACAATCCTTATGCTATCTATATCCATTGTTTTGCCAACTTCAATTGGCTATTGTGGGTATTGCAAAGAATAACTTGCAAGTTGGTAATTTTTTTAATTATAAGTTGGTAATTTTTTTTAATTATACTTCCATGATTGTGAATATGGTCGGAGCTTCATGTAAAAGGAAAGATGCTCTTCGGCAAAGTTGTCATGAGAAGATAGTGAAGCGGTTGGACAAAGGAGAGATTTCTAGTGGAAAGGGCAAAAATCAAGAAACCAGTCTCGTATAACCAGGTGATTACTATATTTTATTATAATATTAATAGACTATTTAGTTTTTTTATTTGTTTATATTTTTATAATTCCTATAATATTGTAGGTGACACTCGTTGGGGTTCATACCACCTTACAATAATCCGTCTCTTCACTATGTGGTCATCAGTATTGGAAGTGCTTAAACACATAAAAGATGATGGTACTCTCTCAGAACAAAGATCCTTGGCTATGAGTTTGATGGATAAGATGGATAGTTTTGAGTTTGTATTCACTATGCATCTGTTGAGGAATATAATGAGAATTACAAACCAATTGCCACAAACCTTACAGCGAAAAGATCAAGACATTGTTAATGCTATGGGTTTGGTTGGAGTTGTGAAGGAACAGTTGCAAGAAATGAGAGATATAGAATGAGATGGATTTTTGGAAGAAGTCAAAACTTTTTGTGTGGATCACTCTATTAGTGTGCCGAATATAGAAGACATTATACCAACTCCTAGTTGTTCGAGGTGTGGAGGGCAAACTATTACTTATTTCCATCATTTTCGTGTGGAAGTGTTTTGCCAGGTTATTGATTTGATCATTCAGGAGATAAATAATCGGTTCACAGAAGCAAGTACGGAGTTATTTCTTTGCATAGCATGTCTTGATCCAAAAAATTCATTCTCAGCATTTGATCATGCTAAGTTACGTCGTCTTGCTGAGCTTTATCTAGAAGATTTCACAGTAGATGATCATTTGATACTTAAAAATAAGCTTAATACCTATATTAGAGATGTTAGAAGAAATGATATTTTTTTTAGCTTCAAGATATTAAGGTCTTGCTATGAAGATAGTTGAGACCAAAAAGAATACTCTATTTCCATTAGTTTATCGACTTATTGAGTTGGCATTGGTCTTACCAGTTGCGACTGCAACCGTTGAAAGAGTATTTTCTGCAATGAAGATCATCAAGAGTGATTTGCGTAATAGGATGGGAGATGACTGGATGAATGATAGTGCACATCAAGCAAGAAGTTTTTAAAACTATTGAGAACGAAGCCATTTTGCAACATTTTTAGAAGATGCAAAAACGTAGGATGTAATTGTCACATCTCAGTTATAGTACATAGTACGGTACGTGTATTCTAATATTTTTAATGCTTTTAGTCTTTAATTTTTGATATTATAACTCTGAGACAATTTTTTGCATTACGAAAAAAAATTTTCTTCTCATTTCGCATTTAAAGTTCAACCCTCTTAAATTTTGATCTGGATCCGAAACTAGTACGAAACCACCACCAGAGATGCAGTATGAAAGACTCCATCAACCCCTTGTACTGCCTCATCAAAGCTTCCTTCCACCATCAAATCAGCTTTCATAATCTTAAGCCTCTGGTCGGCTCCGTTGAACTCCAAGAGAAAACCAACCTTCCTTACGTCCCCTGTCAAATATAGAAGAAAACGGTACTACTTTGGAAATGAAAATGAAGCTAATAACAAACCACGAACATATTTGCATGGTCCGCACAGCCCATGCCTGGATCTCGCACCGTGGTTCTTACAATATTCCCCTGCTCCAGCAATGTCTTCACAACGTGAGCAGCTATCAGCCCTCTTCCCCAGTTACACAATACTCTGCCATCTCTCTGTTTTCGTGGTTCGGTAATGGTTTGCTCACTTGTAGAGGCCATTTTAATTGTTTCAACGAACTGAAAAGAATAAAGAAGATCAATCATGTGCTATGCATTTAACTATTATGTCATCTTAAGTAATATTTTTTGTGTGGAGAGAAGATGGTGGGAGATGATTCCCCCAATCCTTATGGGAAGATTGTTAATTTGTTTATGCGTTTGACGTATTAAAAATTTATATTATATTTTTTTTTTTTTGGATACCTTAGTAAGTATGATAAATGCTGTAATGGAAGTCAATGGCTACATCGGCGGAACCAAAAATCCTCACGCAGACAAGCAGTACAGAGAAAAAAACAGCTGGTCCCCCGTCCAGCCAAGCATAATATTTAAAAAACAGAAGAAGCCAGAGGCTCCCTCGGCTGTATGACCGCTAAGCAGAACATTGAAAAACAGACCCTCGTGTGTATGACCAGAGGCTCCCTCGTGTGTACGACCAGGGACGTCTCTTACGAAGGACGTCTCGACTAGGGACGTCTCTAGATATAGGCAGACGGTTGCCTAAAACTGCCAAATTAGGGAGGTCCCAGTTAACTTTTTTTAATAAGTATATTTAAAAAACATTTAATGATAAAGCCTAAAAATTTAACCTTAAAACTGTTTGTTTAGAATTTTAGTTAATTAATTTTTATTTTATAAAGATGACTATTAAATCTCCTTAATTGAAAGAATCATTAACTATTCATCTGTTTGTAAAGTCTTTTGCATCAATCAACTCTATAACGTCACTTCATTTAAAAGATATTAATTGCAAATTGATTGAAAGGAAATTTAATAAAATCAATATCCTAGAAAATCTCCTTAAGATTACTTGGCAATAACTAAGAGGTATATTAAATATACTTGATCGAAGGAACTATTAACTCTTCATTTGTTTATAAAGTCTCTTGCATCAATCTATGTATTTAAAAGATATTAATTACAAATTGATTCAAAAAAATGTAATAAAATCAATATCCTATAAAATCTCCTTAAAATTAGTTGGCAATTGATTGGAGAAATCATATAAAATCTCAAACCTAACAAAAAATAATTCGTAGCCATTTATACTATCTAATCTACTTAATATTTTTACATTTGTATGCATTAATTAACAATTAAAAATCTATATATATACCATTTCACAATTGCTTGAGACAATATTTCGATTGCTTATTAAGTACAAAAACTACTTAAAAATTCTTTCAATTATCCTATTTTTTTCTCCTCATTTATTGGTGCTTACCAACTCTAATCTTTGCCATCAAGATATATCACTCGTAGTCACTAAAGTCAAGGTGCTGTTATTCTAAAATTTTTATTTTATGTTTTATTTGTTGTATTTATCATTATTTGTATTGTATTTAAATTCTAAGTTTGTGTTTGGATTAGTTCAGGTTTTATTATCTATTTTAAAATAATTTTGAGTATTATGTCTAATAGAAAATATGAATCTGAATATAAAAAGTTAAAAAAGAAAGGAAAATTTGAAAAACTGATTCAACCTCAAATAGTAACACTTGATAAGTTTGTAATTATTCAACAAAATAATACTTCAAGTTCTAATCGAATATTAACAAATGAAAACTCTTCCCTTCCTAAAGAATTGGAAGACAACTTTGAAATATCAAATCAAAATGACACTAAGGATGGCTACAACACCCAACCCTTGGTAGAAACAAATAAAGAATTGGAAAAAGATGGAAACAATGATCAAACATCAAAAAATATTGTTAATATTTATGATCCATGTAATTGAAAAAATAATAGACATTTTTCTACAACATATTATATCCAAAAATTACAAAATGGAGAAAAACACGATAAAGATGGCTAATATATTCAAAAGATTCTGATAAAGTGTATTGCTTTTGTTGTAAATTATTTAGTTCAAACTCTAATATTCTTTAATTAGTCAAGAAGGAAGTAGGGATTGGAAAAATCTTAATTTTAGACTTAAAAGTCATGAAACCACCAAAGAACATACTAATAACATGAATACATACATTGATTTAGAAATGAGAATATCAAAAAATGATGAGTAGCATACGTAATTCATTGACAAGTTTTGAAAACACCTTAAATCACAACAAGATTCTCGAAGAAGATTTAACCACCTAAGCTCAGAAACTATCTGTAATGACCCAAACCTCAAAGCAGACATCAATATTATAAATTAGAGATAAATATATTACTAATCCTCCAACTTGATATTTTGTACTCTATCTATTATTTTTGTCACGTTGCACAATCAACTATTGATTTCAAACATTTTTCACTCTCTATTAAATTTTTTAATTAAAATTGCAGGAAAATGATTTTTTGACATGCGAAATGATAATTTTTTAGGTCAAAAAAGTCAAATTTTGTCAATTTAGATGAAACATTTTCAAAAATGATACAAGTATTTAAAAATAATAATTAATGAGTGTAATATAATAAAAATAATAAATATGAGTAAAAGCGTGAATACTCTCCTAGTTGGTGTGTAAAATGTATTTGTACCTATAAATTATCAAAATCAATTACACTATTATTTCCATCCTTGATTCAAGAAACCCCTCTGCCCCTCAATTCCCGCCGGTAAAATGTAGTAAGTTTGGATCTTCTGCGCTATGGACAGTAATGCAGCAGGTCTACATCGAACTCAGGCTAGCTCATAGTGCAGGCACTAGCCTAGCTAGGCGATCGGCTAAAGGACTCTGATCACATACATTCCATGTCCTTGTTTGGGAGATTAATGAAGATAATACTTCTTCATTTTTGTTTTTTCAACTTTCTTTTAACTTCCCTGTAAAACATTTAAATGACAGTGAATGGTCGCCTATTATGATCAAAGTAGATTGTTAATTGATTTGTAACCAGAAAAGTATAAATGCGTACTATAAAAATTATGTCAAACTAATTATTTATAATTCATCTGTTCTCCAACCCATGATACCATCTATTGGGAATTTCAACAGAGAAGAGTTCACAAATTTTTAGCTAACTATTTATGATTTACTTAACAAACATGACGAGAATTGATCTTTTAAGGCATAGCACACTATCAATGATATTCAAATTTTAATGTGAGATTTTTTAAAAATCTCAAAATTTAAATGTAGGAATATTCTTTCTATCATACATTCTATTTTCTCTATAAATAGAATTTTTAAATTATGCTCACTACAAGAAAAGCGGGTTCAGTCCACGACGGAGGTCGTAGGCGAAGAATGGCAAAATTCGTCGCAGAAGCTGTTCAGCCACAACATTAAGTCGCCGAAGCTTCATCGTGGTTGCCGCATACTCATTGCACTTCCTCGACGATTGTTATTATCCGTCGGCAATTTGAGGCTACGCCTACGTTGATTGGCGTTGGGAGAAGTTTTGAACTGCCGTGGTTGAAGGTCCCTCATTTCCGATGGGATGGTCACCATTGCTATTCGCCGAAGACCCATAGGTCATCTTTAATTCCTAATTTTTTGCCGACGACATAAAGACGCCGGCCATTCACAGTTTTGCAGAACACATCATCAACGGCTACCCATCATCGGCGATAGCATAGTTTTCGCCGACAATATCAAGACGTCGTGGGGAATGGACATTCTTGACCGAAAAACGTTGTCGAGAGTGGTTTGGAAATGCTTGTCTACTTTCTTGTTCATAATTATATTCTATTATATTGTTCAAATTTTTGATAATGAAAATAGAGTAACAGAAGTGTAGAGAGAGTTAAAGATGAGAAAATCTGTGTATATTCAATAGTTGATATAAATGTACATTGAGAATATATACACGAGAAATCTGTAACAGGCAAACTAACTATTACAACAAAAAACTATCATCAGTTGTCCTGCTCAACAGAAAATTCTGGTTCAGAATCGCAGCACAGCTCCAGCCCAGCTTAAACATGAGCAACTCTGATACTTGCATATTGATTTGTCTGAGTTGGGCACCAAGGAACAGAGGAATCTTTGCACAATTTTGAAGAGTATTGATCAACAAAGAGACCCATATTCCTTCTCTGTAATTAAACTAAAGCTTAGGTGTGTTATTGGTGTTTCTGTTGCTTCTCCTCTTCTTTTTGTCATTATCTACTCCCTTTACGATGTTTGTCTTAACTAAGGCGTTCTCTGTTTCTTTCTTTCTCAGGTGTTTTTCCTTATGTACTTCTGATGTGCTAGGTTGTACCCCTTTGTGCCTTTGTAAAAATTCAATAGTTAAGAGCAATGGTGATGTTATCATGTATGGCTGGGAGATTGATGCATTTAGATTTTTGAAACAAGAAGCATACATAATTCCAAATCTAGAATGTTGGAGTCAAACTGAAGTCATCTACCATAGGTTTGTGATATTCCAGTCTACCAATGAGCTAAAGCTCAAAGTAGTCTGGCTGCCATGTGGACTTGGTTGGAGGTCAAGAGCTATGAAGGAAGACAAAATATCAAATCCAGTCAAATTTTTATATCAGTCTTTCCAAATCATAAAAACTATTGCAAAAATTGAATATAACCGCATGGAAATAATTAGCAGCCATTCTAGTATGGACAATAATCAAAAAAATGTTTTGCATTGAATTGATTACCTTCCTTGTGATGCTAGAGCAGACAGACAACTTTGTACAATAAGATAGTTTCTTTTGGCAAGATCTTTCAAAGCTTAACAGAGAACCTGGAAGATTCTTTATTTGAGTGGGCATGCTCTGCAAAGTTGTCTTCAACCGGAGAACAATGTTCCTATCAAACCATGGAAGTACAAATGATAAGCCCTTCGAGATTTCATACCATTTCTTGCATGTACAAACCCAGTAGTACAAATAATAAAGTGTACACAAACAGTTCTTGGGCGCCTATGTGCTAACAGAAGGCAATTTAATATTAACTCATAACAATTAGCAATAATGCAATCTGTTATACAATGCAACAATATACACGCAACAATATACCTACCATATCCACAAGTTCAACAAATTTATTCCTTCAATTCCTTCACCACAAGTATTCACCTGTTCTCATGCTTCACCTCAATCAAGCCTGCATAATGGTAAATGAAAAATCCATCCAACAAGGCCTGCCAAAACCTCCAAATCACCTATTGGCTGTATTCATGAAATAGGTTACTCACCAACTCGCAGGTTTGTCATCTGAAACATCCTATAGTAGATGTCAGGGTAAGCAACATCCCCAACAAAGAAGGTGAAAACATTCTTGTTTCAATGTATGATGTATCTAATATTTTGAAATAATATAACCAAATATAAGGAGACCTCGTACTAAGCTTTATCTAATATCTTGATAGAAACTTCGAGAAGTCTAGGAACAAGAACACAAATTTGGGCTTTTCCAGTCGATGATGTATTGGCAGTAAGAACCTCCCTTAATAGACACACACACAAGCATAATCCAAAAGCAAGTTCAGCAAATTTGTTTTGTAAACAAATCACGAAACATCAAGATAAATTGTAAAATAAGAGAACACCTTTTTAAGGAAAGCCAGCAAGCATATCACGTATGAATTCTCTCCCAGCCTAAGTCAAGCCACATTGCTAGGGGCACACACTAAATTAAACTTGATAATAATTTATTATCAGAAACTGTAGTAACCAAAAGAGATGCTAGTAATGGAGAACATGTACCACATGCCCCATTGACTGCCATGCCAGGTGAGCTGCATCTCCCAAAAACTGCAACAGCAACTCATCTCCAGGTACTAGGTGCAACTCATTGTCTTCAAAACAGGGAAATAGAAATTTCACGGTGATCAGGAAACACACTCCAGTATAATGTGATGTAAAACCATTACAAATTGAAGAGGCAAAACTAAGAGAGTGAAGCGCCTTTGGGAAAACAATATCCCACCTTTGAGATTCTTTTATCATCTACAGCAGAATTAAGATTATCAAATGCAACTCATTCAAAAGACGCTTTCCCATGAAAACTCAACATCAACGTGTCCAAAAAATTAGCACAAATTAACTTTTCCAAAGCAGGGGCTAACGGAACAATTCAATATCTCTTAGAAATGGGCAAACATGGACTAAATCTCACCGCCTATGCTTTTTGCAGCAAAGACTTCTCTTCAACCGAAAGGAAAATCGAATTACCTGACACCAGCAAGGATTTTGGCAGTGATTGCTTCGGGCTTGAGACCAAGGAAAATCTTCATACTGTTCCAATCACAAATAGGTCTCAAAATCACACCGGCAATGACAATGAACCCGAAAGAAAGAGGAGAGAGAGAGAGAGAGAGAGAGAGAGAGAGAGAGAGAGAGAGAAGAGAAAAAGGAGAGAAGAGAAGAGAGAAGTGAGCAGATGGCAAGGAGAAGAATTTGACAGAGGAGATGGTTGCGGGAGCAAGAAGTGGGCGCTAAATGAAAACTGCGAAAGTCGATTCGATTTGAAACCAAATTCTTTTAGTGACAAAACGGAAAGAGTACGTGGCTAGACTTTCTTGTAGTGTCGACGGCTACAAATTTGCGTGGAGAAAATTGGAATTTTGCTGACAATTAGTAAACCGTGCGTGGCTAATAAGGCTTTTTATTGGTTTTTTTTTTCTCGCCTTTAGACTCGATGGCTACAAGTTCGCGTGGAGAAAGCTTGAACACTTGCTGACGACAAGTAAACCACGCGTGGCTGATGCGGCTTTTTCTTGTAGTGACTCTAGATGATTTATAATACAAAATATAGTGTATGAGCTTTGTATAATAGATATACTTTTTTAGATTAAACTACTTAAATCTCTATCTTATTACAATTTCTCTCTTTTTCATTTTAACCTATTTCTTCTACGAACACATTGCTCAGCGTCCCATCCCATCAGGAACCAACTTCACATACCAAAGTTTTGCTTTATTCCGAAGACGGAACTCTGTTCTCGCTTGCCTATAGGCTATAGCGACTGGACAAGAGCAACAGTAATTACGGTACAAAAGGTTAGTAGTTAAGAGTAGTATATGGTGGTAAATTTCTCCAAGGACGTTGACTTTATGGGCCACATTATTTGGATCAAATTACTGGTACATCCGTAATAATAAAGTAGGGAGTTAATGATTTGCAAAACTCCTAAATGTAGGCAATGTTATAAGCCGTCACATTAATTAAATGTCCCAACAAACAAAGAGATAATATATTTAATAACATGGAGGGCGTTAACTAAGCTGATGAAGCAGAGGCTCAGTGGCCTGATCACCGGTACCGTGAACGGTCACTGGTACCGATGAGCAATTATATCCCCATTTAGCGGGGATATTGCTGTTGGCGGTGAAATCGCCTACCGTTTCACCACTTTTTATTTTTATATATATATACACAACGACGTCGTTTCTCACTAATAAGAAACAACGCGTTTCGTTGATTATCGATAACCGTAACCCTTCCCCCTCCCCCCAACTCCCCCATTTTTGTCATTTTCACTGAGTCGTTCTCTCTTAGTCGTTGCTTCAGACCTCTGCAGCTCTCTTTCTCTCTCTCTAGTCTCTCCACTTGCAACTCTCTCTCTCTCTCCCCGACTCTCCCTTTTGTTGCGATTTGCTAATAGATTTTGCTATTGATTGGTTGTATTTTTGGGAAACATTTTTCTGGTTTATTGCAATTTGGAATTTTTTTGGAATATGTTAGATTTGGCTACAATTTGGGTGCGATTTTTGTGCATAGCGATTTGGGTGCTATTTTTTGTGCGACTTGCTATTGATTATTATTGCTTGTAATTTTGGAAAGTTTTGATTATTACTTCAGGATAGTTAGAGTCAAGCAACTCGATGTTGCCGTGTCTGAATCACAGGTATAAAGTTTATCTTTTTAATGAATTTTTGGTGGCTGATAATTCGGAATAGTTTTTCTTTTAATAAGGTTTTCTACTTCTTCATCAAATCTTTTTTCTTGGAAGTATGATTAATATTTGTTAATTGTTTAATACTTTTAAATCTAGACAAGACTAATTTAAAACTTATTTTAAATTTATTTATTCATAAAAAAAAAAAAAGCAACGCCTATTCACCCTCGCTAGATGTTAATAGATTCTGAAACAGATTTTTCAACCTGCTTTGAAAAGGACATAATAAAAAAAAAAATCAAGTTAGGTATACCCGCTTTGACAAACCATGGCAATAAAAGGAAGATCTAGGAAAACAAAAGGACAATCGGCTCGGGTGTAGCCAAGAGGTAATGACGAATAGAGAAATTGTCATATGATCATTAATTTAATCCCATCCCCATGATAGATAAACAACAGCACAAGGCCGACAAAATATAGTTATTTTTAATGTAGAATATTGCGCAATTAATCTCATCGATCCCCATGATAGATAATGATTACCTTAAGCTGGACCATATATTTATTTATACATTGTGTATACAGAAAGATGATATTTCACCTTAACGTATGCCAAGAAATTCTCCTCGGATCTAACTTTTTTGCTCATGCTCTTTTATTGTATGGTACATATTGGGCACTCCAAAATTTTGGCCTAATATAATAACTGCAAATATTCTCTCTCTCCATCAAATCATCATTTTTCACTATAATAAATATAAAAAATCCATTTGAATTATTTCTCTCTTCACTTTTTCACCAACTCCAACACTCCGAAATTTTAACACTCAAACACAAGTTGAATACAGATTAATGTATCTATTTATAGAGAAAATATAAAGCATGATAGAAAATATATTTCTACATTTAAACTTGAATCTCTAAGATCTTAACAATATCTCACATAAAAACTGAATTTCGTTAGTATCATATCAAATTATCTCTTAAAAATTGAATTAGAATGTCTACATAAACAAAGAGAATATAATATGATGAAGCCATTTTTAGCCGACCTATCACAAAAATCCATTGGGCCAAAAGCTTGAGGGAATCTAGACTTGAAGTCCAGTACTTGGGACAGGGTGAAAGGTCCAAGATCACCTTCCTTCCTCTTGCAAGCAAAAATAACAAGATAGAACTCAGACTCCTCCATGTAGGGAGATTTCTCCAATGCCATTGTCAGTCATTGTCCTCCATTTTTCATTTTCATAGTTTTTGTCTTTAGTGAGAAAGTTGTTAGAGAGAAAGAACTGCGTACCTTTACTGCTCCTTGCCTTCTCTATTTATTCTTTTTCTTTCCGTCGCGGGCCGAAGTTTTTCGGGTCTTGGCCCACATTTCTTTTCTTTGAATATCGGTCATTTTTCACTTCGCTCTTCCTGATTCTTATTAACAATGTAGGACCCACTTTTTTCCTTCCTTTTTGCTTATTGGTCTATACTGAGGCGGCTTTTGTTTATCCATTTAATGACGAAATTTTATTTTTTATAGCATCCAAGGTGTCAGGAAAATCAGATGATTAATCCCCTAGGCCTTACTTTTCATATGTGACATGATCTTCATTTAAGAGGGCTTGTCGGTTTTGCTATAGAGCCTAACCCTTGATTCAAGAAGAATCTTATACACTCATGGGCGGGTTTAGGCTTCTTCTCTTATGAGGACTCTGCAGGCTCTTTTTTGGTTTTGAAAAATCTATTTCCATCAGTAGTCCCCCATTCCTCTGGATATGTTCCTAGTGAATAGGGAAATGCTCCAAACTAGGACCTTTGAGGTTTAATTCACCCGCCCTCTATTATTTTATTCATATATATTCAAAAGAGTGTCTTTTCGTTTCTCTTTCTCTGTCAGAAACTCAGACTCGCTATACTTTGGTTTATGATTTCTTCTTCGTCACTTCAACTCCTTTCCTTCTAAAACATCGTTTAATCTCTCTTTTACTAGTGAATAATCGATGGATCATGCTTCTTTTCAACCTTCAGCGGATTCTCCATTAACCAGAATCCGCTCTAAGGTTACTAACTTACAGTTGGCTAAGTATCGCTGGTTGTATTCAGTACCTGATTCAATTAGAATGCGGGTTCCTGATAAGAATGAATCTGTTTTATCATCCATACCTATGGAGTTTGCCTTCTACTTAGATTTCCTAGTGGCTGGGTTTCCTTTTCCTTTTCCTAAAGAGGTGAAAAAGATTCTGAAATTTTTATCTCTAACCCTCTGTCAATTGGCCCCCAATGGTTGGCGTTTTCTTCTAGGGTTTATCTGCCTCTGAAGAGAGAGATTTCCCGATGGTCCTACTCTATCCCCTCAGGAATTTCTGCATTTTTATAGGTTTTGCAAGGTGGAGGGCCAGGATGGATGGTGGTATTTTATTAACCGAGGTTCTAAATTCACCTTCTCTGGCCATCCTACTAGCAACAAAGTGTGGAAGGAGAAATTTTTCTTTGCTTCCGAGGTGGGTTGGCGGGTGGCTCTTGATATTAATGATGTAGAATCTATCTACAATACTTAGGGCATTCTCTCTGTTGCAGGTAGTGATTCCTTTCTTTCGTTATTAATCCAACTTCTTTCTTCTTAATAATTTTGTCAATTTTGATATCTTCTATTTTCTTATCCTTGTTACCCCCTGTTTTATCGGAGGAAGAGATATCTCGTACTCAAGCGATTATAACACATGGGTCCAGAGATTTGACCACTATTTTGTCACCACTTAATGTTGAGAAATTCTTTCAATCTAAACATCCAATGAATCCGACTTCCCTGCCAGGTGATTACGGATAACTATATACGTGATTTCTTTGTTTGATTATAATCACTTTTGGGGTCTGAGGTCATCGCTTTTTTTTTTTTTTAGTCTCCACAAAAATTCTCTGGAAGAAATTTCCTGAATCGCTTGATGATAACCCCAATACCCGTCATAGGGTAATAAAATCGAGGAAGGTTGTTGCAACCCTTTTACAGAAACGAGCTACGATCTCATCTACTTCTATGACTTCCAAAAGTAGGAGAAAAACCATCCAAGACTCAAAAATCCCTCCTGTCCAGGAATTGAGGGTGGCTTCAAGTGAGAATAGCCCTCAATTTAAAACGAAGGATTTACAAGAGGTTTCTACTCAGTCAAAATGAAAAAGTCCTGAACCTTCAATTGATGAACCTTGTGCTAAGAGGAAGTGCAAGGTTTCTTCATCTAAACAAGGTCTTGATACTGCTACCCTGAAATACGGAAGTTAAGCATTATTATTCTTGAGGCACAAAAAGGCAAGGTTCAAACCACTAGTCCATCGGATTTTGATCCACCTTACTTTGTAAGGCTTGCCCGAGGAACTACTCATATTTGATCAGACCCTGCTGTAGCTGCTTTCCATGTTCCTTAGTGCGAGGGGGTTTCTGATAGGCTGGGCGCTTGGCTTTTAGACCCTATAGCTCGATTACGAGAATTCATCCGGACTGAGCTTTTACCAAATCCACCCCATACAGAGAGCATTATTCTGACTGCTACCCATTCGCTTACTCAGGTATGGAACATCCTTCTCCTCTTTTTCCCTTCTTTCTTTCTTCTTTCTCTTTTTTATTTATATACCTACATTTCTTCATATTAGTCTGCTTTGGTGTTATATCAAACCCTTGAGGAGTTCTATACTAAAGAATGAGATCTTGCTCATTTTCAATCCCGACTATCTGATGAACAACAAAAAGGGCAGAACTCGAAAAAGAGGTTGAGAAACTACAATCCCTTGTTCAAGAAACTAATCAAGGCAGGGATACAAAGGCTCTTTCGGAATAAACCCCCTGTCTCCCCGGAAGATAGACAGCTAATGATTGGGACGGAACAACCTTAGGAAGAAGGTCAGGCTGCACCTATCAACCTTAAACATGCTCTCTGCCCTCGGGAAAACCTTAAGCTTACCCAAGCAAAACTGGCGGAAGAAGGCGTGGATCTCTTAAAAAGTATAGAGTAGTTGGAGCAAGAGCTTCAAATCCAAACTGCATGTTGTGAGCATGAGGTGAGTGAGGCGAAAAAGTTTAAAGATGAATGCCAGAGATTAGATGGTCAGCTTATGAAGAGCACCATGAAAATCTTTGAGGCTGAGGTAAAACGAACCAGGCCATCCTAGTTCATCGCCAACTTATAGTGGATTTTCAACCCTTCGAAGAAATGGACAAAAAAGACAAAGAGGATCTGATTACCTAGGTGACTACTGAGAAAGAATTTGTAATCACTCAAACTCAGAGTACAATAGATTCCCTGCAGGTAGTGATCACCAAACTGAACAACACCAACTCTCTGCTCCAAGAATGGATATCCAGTTTGGAAGGCTCTATGACTAGGTTGGAGGAGGAAGACTGCAACTTGCGAAAATCCTTGGATCAAAAGGAGGAGCATATTGCCTTTTTAGAGGGCGAAGAACGACGCTTATTTAGTTTGGTTAAACAACAAGAAGAAGGGATTGCTAATTTAACAGACAAATTGGATGAAGCGAAATATAATCTCCAACTTGAAATAGGAAATTCCTTAGATCACTAGGCTCCAGGATTTTTTTATGGCTTCAATTCTCTTAAAACTGCCTTATCCTTCGCTATCATACTTTGGATTATACAGGGATTTTGATGGGGAGTCTTGTCGCAGCCTATAATCATCCAGCTTCTCAACCTGGGACGCCAGTTTTTGAAACGCCTGTTCCTTTTTTGGATCCTACTGAGATTCAGGCAGGTTCTTCTTCTTTAAAGATAATTGAAAAAGAGCAGGACTTGGCAAGAGATAATCCAGAAGAAGTTGGGAAAAATGTCCTGGACCCTATACTGGATCCTTCCTCTCCTCCTGGTAGATATGATTCTAAAGAACCTTTAACGGCTTCGGGGGATATTTCTCCTCTTTCTTGAAACAATATTTACAGGGTGTATTACCCTTTTATCTGGATATATATTTTATTTTTTATTTTTGTATTATATTTATCACTATTTTTATTTGGAATTCTTGGGATTCTGATTCCCTCATCTGCATCCTCCTGGGTATTCTCCTGGCCTAAACTCGAGAATCATATCTTTCCAATATAGCCCCCTGAACCCGAAGATCTTTTATTCTGCTTGATTTTGCGATTCTCTTAGTTTCTTTCCTTTACCATAGCTCCATCCAAATCTATTTCATGATGATTCGTTTGTTACAGAGACGGTATAAGGGTAGTGGTAGTTTGATTTTTAATTTTTGTTTAATTTTTTAGTAGTAGTTTTTTTTAAATCCTGGGATGCTTGTGAAAATCTCGCTACATCATAAATCCTAGGTACGAGATCCTGGGCACGATGCTCTTAAATTTCTTGAGCACGAGGGTCAAATGTTAATCTTTCAGCATTCAGGGCCTAAGGTCTTCAACCATTTTCTTAGAAATCCAGGGCACGAAGACTCTTGCCATTTCATCATAAATCCAGGGCAGGGCTCTTACTATTTTCTCATAAATCCAGAGCATGAGGGCTTCTGTCATTTCTTCATAATTTTAGAGCACGAGGCTCTTGCCATTTCATCATAAATCCAGGGCACGATGCTCTTAAATTTCTTGAGCACGATGGCCAAATGTTAATCTTTCAGCATCCAGGGCCTAAGGTCTTTAGCCATTTTCTCAGACATCCAGGGCACGAGAGCTCCTGCTATTTCATCATAAATCCAGGGCACAAGGCTCCTGCCATTTTCTCATAAATCCAGGGCACAAAGGCTCCAGCTATTTTTCATAAATTCAGGGCCTCCTACCATTTCATCATAAATCCAGGGCAAGTGGGCTCCTGCCATTTTCTCATAAATCTAGGGCACGAGGGCTGCTGCCATTTTATCATAAATAGTTGACCTTGTGGGTCTCACAGTACTATTCAAACATTCATATATAAGAGTTTCAAAGCATATTACACAGTTCTTCCACAAAATTCATGCTTTTAACTTCTTTGTTATGAACGATATGAGCAAAAGTAAAAAAAAACTTTTCAAAAAGTGACGTGTACCTAATTTTACTACTGAAATTGTTGCCATTCATGTTCCTTTGAGCATGACATTATAACAGCTTCGTGAATGCTTCTGCTTTCCCCGAACTTCTCTAACAGCAAACGAGTTTTAGTTTGAGATAATGGATGAAACTTGCAGCCTGTATCTCACTCAGCGTAGTTCGACTGATGATGGCATTGTAGGCTGGGGTTTCCTGTAAAATTGTCAATTACCAGGAAATTTACCGTGATAGTCAATATTCTGGGATAGGTACCTAAGAGCATTGGCAAGAGGACAAATCCTACAGGGGTAACAGTTTCTCCTGCAAACCCTATCAGCCTACTAGGTTTGGCTTGCATCTGAATTTCATTGGTCTTCAGCTTCTGATAAGCGAACCAGTACAAGATGTCAGCAAAACTACCATTGTCAATCAATACTCGGTGTATAGTGAAGTTGGAGATTTGCAAGGAGACAACGAGAGCATCGGTGTGAGGATACAAAACTCCCTCCGCATCCTTCTCTGAGAAAACTAGTGGGGTAGAGGGTATCCTCGGTCTTTTTTCTGATGGTGTTTCATCCAAGCATATCTAATGTTGATAAGCTTCCCAGGCATACACCTTTCGCTTACCCGAACTGAACCTCCTACAGAAATACCCCCATCTATTATATGGATAACATTAACCTCTCCCTTGGGTGGAGGAGGAGGAGGAGGATTTGGTCCTGCTCCTCGAGGAGGGAGCACTCCCTCTTTTCCTTGTTGTTGTCGCGGGGGCTAAAAAGTTCCATTATCCAAGATAAATTGTATTAGCTTTCCCTAGCTCAACAGGAGTTCTATTTGTTTTCAAAGTTCATAACAAGCTTTTGTAGTGTGTCCATGGTCTTGATGGAAGTCGCAGTACTTATCGCGAGATCCCCTCTCGAGAGCCGCCTTTATCTTGGCCGGCCACCTTAAAACAGGATCCTTTACGATTAGCATCAAAATCTCCCTAAGTGACCTGTTCAAGGGGGTATACACTTGAGCTCCTTGTATAGGTTTAGGGAGTAGCACGGGCGTAGGAAGAGGTGTTTGACGTTCTGTTCTCGTGAGTATGGACCTTTCCCTTACATCAACTAGTGGTGTCTATACTTGTTCTCGCTCGTTCCTATCTAGTCTTCCACTTCCACCTTGGGCAAGGAGAGCCGCCTCTCGGGCTCTAAAGATTTCTTTGGCTTCGATGAACTTTTGGGCTTTCGCCATTAAATCGGCGTATGTTTTTGGGTTATTCTGTGTCAGATGAGGCAAGAAATCACAATCTATCGCTAACCCATTTATCACAACCATGATTTTTGAGATATCCTTAGTGCCATCCACGTCCAAGGCTTCCCAATTAAATTGCACTAGGAAATCACGGAGACTCTCACCCTGGTTATGGCGCATACTCAGGAGACAGGCTGAAGACTTTTTAGTGAGACGGCCAGCTAAAAATGGTTGACGAATATAGTGCTCAACTCTTTGAAATTATGAATGTTATTCGTAGGGAGTTTCTTGAACCACTTTTGAGCTGATTTCCTCAAGGTGAGTGGAAAAGCCCAGCACATGAGAGCATCTCCGACCCCTTGGTAAGCCATATGCCGTTTAAAGATTTTCAGATGATCTGTAGGGTCCCCAGACCTATCAAAGGCTTCAACGGGCGGGGTCGATACTTTAATGGAGTGGGATATTCCCAAATTTGTTGAACAAAAGGGGAATCAGTTTGATGCACAAGAGTGTTTAGGGCAGTGGAATGTTTATCTTTGACTTCATTTCGCATAACTTCTAAGGCTCGTTCCATTTCTTGGAATTTCGCCTCTTGACCTTGACAATCTTTATTGACCTGAACTATCTCCTCAATAATTCGAACTTCTTCCTGGGTTTGTCGTCCTTCTAAGTCAGAAAAATCTAGGGGTTGGTCAAGGCTTTCAAGAGAGATCCGTGGAGACTGCCTAATTGATCGCCGGGTATGAGGGCTATCTTCTAGATGGTGGAACAACCTTTTCACTCTAAGTATGAACTTCCTCCATGCATTTTTGAGATGTAACTGGGGCCTGAGTTGCCCTTTTGCACCAACTTCGTTGGGAGTCGGGACTGCTCCTGGCAAAAAATTCTCTGTTGGGATTGGAGTAGTGCCAGTCTGTGGTTGGGGTTTCTTCAAGTGCTTTTCCTTTTGTTATGTCGTCAATAACTATCTTTTGTTGTTAATTCCAGTGAAGAATTTTTGTAGTTTTCCTGCTTATGTCGTGCAAAGTGGGATAACCATCTTGGAGGTCTAGGTTGAGATTACTGATTCCCACAGACGTTGCCATCTGATGAAGTCATTTTTAGCCGGCCTATCACAAAAATCCACTGGGTCAAAAGCCCGAAGATCTAGATTTGAAGTCCAGTACTTAGGATAGGTTGAAAGGTCTAAGATCTCCTTCCTTCCTCCTGCAAGCAAAATAAAATGCTAGAACTCAGAGTCCTTCCCGTAGGGAGATTTCTCGTATGCCATTGTCAGTCATTGTCCTCCCTTTTTTTTTTTATCAGTTTTTGTCTTTAGTGAGAGAATTATTAGAGAGAAAGAACTACATACCTTTATTGCTCCTTACTTTCTCTATTTATTATTTTTCTTTCTGTCACTGGCCGGAGTATTTCAGGCCTTAGCCCACGTTTCTTTTATTCAAATATCAGTCCTTTTTCACTTCGCTCTTGCTGATTCTTATTAACGATGTAGGACCCACATTTTTCCTTTCTTTTCGCTTATTAGTCTATATTGAGGCGGCTTTTGTTTATCCATTTAATAACGAGATTTTATTCTTTATAGTATCCAAGGTGTCAGGAGAATTAGATGATTAAATCCCCCTAGGCCTTACTTTTCATATGTGATCCGATCTTTATTTAAAAGGGCTGTCGGTTTTGCTACAGGTTCTGACCCTTGATTCGAGAAGAATCTTATACACTCATGGACGGGCTTGGGCTTCTTCTCTTATAAGGCCTCTGTGGACTTTTTTTTTGTTTTAAAAATCTATCTCTATCATAATATAAAATGTGTCTTACTGATAACCTTAATATCAATTGTTTTCAAAATAGGCCTATAAAGAAAAAATATAGATCTTTTTAAGCCTTCCTATTTTGGGTGCAAAACTCTCAAATCAAAAAGATGTTTTAAGCTTCTTCTTTTTTATTTGGGATAGATAGCTACTTAAATATCCACATGAATAAAGAGATTACATATTTAATTTGTGTGTTGATGACTATACTGAACAGTAGTTAAACTAGGCCTTTAAAGAAAAATACGGTATTTTCGGAGCCTTCGACTTTAGGGTCAAAGCGGGCCCTGACCGTGTCTATAGTAAAGCTGCTTTAGGTAGCGGCCTAGGCACCCTTTTGCTCGAGCTGTAAAATTAATTCAGTTCACAAGCCTTTTAAAATTTATTAAGGATGAAAAAAGGGTAATCGATCCCCAAGTACCCATGGGAAACAGCGTTCAGTATTTTATACTAACAGGGCCATGCTAACTTCGTTGACCTTTGAAGATCTCCAGAAATGAATATATTACTGTATCTGGGGATTGGAAAATGGAACTAACCTAGAATTAATTGTTTATCTATAATTTTTTCTTTTTTCTGTCGGGGAAAATAACAAAAAGGCTGGGGCCAGTGAACATTAAGGGCTGGGATGTTGCCATGTGAATTTTTCCGGACGGCTCAGGCCTCAGTGCAACGCTTCTTTTCCTTGCACGGTGAAAAAGGCGGCATAGTTTGATATTTTGGTGGACTTATTGTTATAATACTACGTTAGATGGAGACGAACACGTGGAACTTTTGCTGCCTGTCGATTAGTCACCGTACGGACATGTGGAAATTCTGTTACCCGTTGATTGACAACCAACATGTCCACCTAAATATCAAACAATGCAAAGGTTCACCTGCCAGAAAAAGCCGCAGTAACCTAATTCTTGTCCATTACCGAAAATCCAGAACCTCCGTAAAAAGCGCGGATCCCGATCGCCTGCAATTCAGGTGATATTGCAGTGCAATTCGAGAGAGACAAAGGTGTGGGTCCCGAGTGTGGGTCCCGGTCGAGACCCACCACTCTCTCTCTCAATTGTACTGCAATTCGGTGCAGGCGATCGCGGTCTTAAAAGGGCCACCACGGAAAGCCCGAGTTATAAAAAGCACTCCCGTTCTTATATATATATCTATATTCTCTATATAAGCACTCCTGCTATCGCTTAGGCAATACGCGTAAGAGGTACAGCGAAAATGGAGTTGTCGTACGGGATGCTGAAAAAATTGTTGAAACTGGTCGTGGGGTTTGGGCTTCTAAGTGCAATGCTCCTTGGCACGGCTCAGAGCAACGTGCATTTCTACGACTTTGTCGTAAGTGCCGCTAGTTAGTTCACTTCCTCTTTCGTTTGTTTTGGTAATTGCGTAATTGGTCCTGGGGACAATGTAGCCCGAGTCTTTTTTTTTTCTTCTTTGCTTGGCATTTGAACACAGCCCTGAGCTTAGTTGAATTTCTTTTGTCAAGTTAGGAGTAATGTTTGTTTCTCAGAATAAGAGTTTCTGATTGGGTTTCCTGCTTGCAGGTTAAGGAAAGCAATTTTACGAAGCTATGCAATACAAAGAGCATGTTGACGGTAAATGAGAGTTTTCCTGGACCGGTGATTCGCGCTCGCAAAGGGGACACCCTGTATGTGAACGTTTATAATCAAGGAACATATGGTGTCACGATTCACTGGTAATACGACTCTCTCTCTCTCGCACATTCTTGTCCTCAAGCTATACTCAAGAAAATACTTGAACTGCCATTACATGCTGAAACTACTTTGTCTAATAGGTAGAATTGCGAACCTCCTGCATCATCATATCTTGTCGTAAAATGGAGTACGTGAAACAGTCGAGTTTTACACAGACAAGATGATAAAGGGAAAAGAAATAAGGAAAGCAAGAAATTATGATGTGTATCTATGAAATGAATGACATTTGTGAAGTTGTCTTTTACTTGGCTAATGTCTACAGGCATGGAGTGAAGCAACCAAGAAATCCGTGGTTTGATGGGCCCGAGTATATCACTCAGTGCCCCATTCTACCCGGAACAAACTTCACTTACCAAGTTTTACTCTCTTCCGAAGAAGGGACTTTATTCTGGCATGCCCATAGCGATTGGACCAGAGCCACAGTACATGGTGCTCTCGTAATCTTGCCGGCAGAGGGAAAAACTTATCCATTTCCTGAGCCCGATGCAGAACAAATTTTAGTATTCGGTACGTAAAATATCATTGATTACATAACATTCCAACCGTTCAGGAAAGTCAAAAAAAGAATAATTCTATTCTGAAAAGTGGTATAATGATGCTTCATGTAAAAACCACTGCGCGCAATTCCGAAAGAATCTAGGGCTCTATTTTAGGCAATAGCAAGAACATCATGGTCCTGATAGATAAATTCACTAACACTTAAAAAAATAGCAAGTACATGAGCTCCAGCTATAATTAGAATTTTTTTTAAAAAAAGTATCTTCAAATTAAAGAATGGTTCAGCACATATCAAAATCAGGTTAGGTTTACCTGCTTTGACAAACCATGGCAATAAAGGAACTCTTGGCAAACAAAAGGACAAGGGGTGTAGCCAAGTATCATACGACCATTAATTTAGATGGTGTTTGTTTTCAAAATTTTAACCCTCTAAAATTTTATTATCATTATAAAAATTTATATCTCCTCACTTTTTCATTAACTTTTCACTAACTTTTTCATTCTCTCTCCTCACTTTTTCACCTAACTCCTAAAATTTTATCATAAAATTTTAATAACACCATGAGGCCGTCAAAACTAAGGGTTTGTTGGTTTGCCTGTAAAGTTATTATTTTACTAAAAAACTTTTTCATTTAAATGTTTTCAAGAAAATTTTTTCCTTTTTAGTGTTTGGTTATTCTTTTAAAATATTTTTAAGAAAATAATTTTTTGATATTTGACACGTTTAATGAATTATGTATTTACATAAAAAGGCTTAATTATCGTATAAGTCTATGTAGTTCACACTTTTGACATTTTAGTTCCTCAGGTATCGATTTTCAACCATTGGGTTCCTGGGGTAAGCTTTTTAGATAAATCGATCCCCGTCCTATTGTCATTAGCCAGCAAACAGAACGGTGCTAATGCGGATTTTAAATTTCATCTGAACACTAAAAGTAGACTGCCCTGTGGCATGAAATTTTTCTGAAAATTTTAATATTTTAGTCCCTAAGATACTGATTTCAACGTGGAGGTCCCTAGGTACACTTTTGAGATAAAATTGGCTCCACCAGTTCAATTGTTGTTAGCCAACCAAGGAAGAAGTTCCCACCTAGCCTATTAAGAAAATAATATAAAACTATCATACGCAACCTTCAAATTCAATTTTTATTTTAAAAAAATATTACTTTTTATTTATATATCATTTTTTATTTTTTAATAATTTTGTCTTGAAGGGATATTTTGGTCATTTTGCATGTGGTTTAATGGCAAGGTAAGAATTGATTGTTTTTGAAACATATAAGGTGGAATAAAATATTTTGAAACTTGAGGGAGGCTTATTGATTTGAGCTTAATTTGTTTTCTGAAAAATAATAGAATTTTTACAATTAACTTGAAAACTATTTATTACTTTGAGGTTGCTTGCAAATACCTGAAAACAAGTAAAACAATTTACAAGCAAACAAACCGACCCTAAGATATTTTTAATATAGAATATTATTGCGCAATCTTATGACCATTAATTAATCTCATCCCCATGATAGATAATGATTACCTTCAGCTGGACCATATATTTATATATTGTGTATACAGAAAGATGATATTTCACATTAACGCCAAGAAATATTTCTCCTCGGATCTGACAAAAATGCGAGCGGCCAAATCGTATATCTCACTAACTAAGTCTAACTTTTTGGCTCCTGCTCTTTTATTGTGCAGCTTCGTGGTATAACGATGATGTCATGGAATTAATGAAGGTGGATCTCCATCTGGGTGGAGTGGATACATTCTCAGATGCACACACCATCAACGGCGAACCCGGGGATTTTTGCTTATGCTCCAAAGGTAAACTTCAGAATTTCAGAATCGTATTTACCACAGCATATATAGCATGCAATTTGGAGCTCATGATAAAGGTTTATTCATAAATATATATGATCATTACCTTGGCCCTTGCTAATTCTAATAACGTATGAAATGATGTCGATGGTGGTGAAAATTCGCAGAGACAACATTCCGCATGTCGGTTGATTATGGAAAGACCTATCTACTTCGCATAGTGAATACTGTGGAGAACGTAAATATGTTCTTCGCTATTGCCGATCACAATCTCACGGTCGTCGGTTGGGATGGGTCTTACGTGAAACCATTAGTTTCCAGTTACATAATGATAACCCCAGGACAGACCATGGATGTCTTGGTCACAGCAAACATGTCTCTTGGTCAGTACTACATGCTTGCAAGTCCCTTTTTTGATGGAGTTGGGGATGACTTTGACAAGAGCATCGCTAGCGCAATCTTCCAATACAATGGCAATTGCACTCCCCCGTCGTCGCCAGTCTACCCAACCAATATCCCTGGTTTTGATGACATTGGGGCTGCAAGGGACTACACAACACGTCTAAGGAGCTTGGCATCCGAAAAGCATCCCGTGGATGTTCCTCAAAATGTCTCCACCAGAATGTATATTACAGTCTCCATACAGATGATGAAGTGTCCCAACGACTCGTGTGTGGGGGCTCGTGGGAATCGGATGGCTACTGGTCTAAACAACATCAGTTTTGCGGACCCTGATATGGATATATTACAAGCTTATTACCGGTGCGTAGTACTTGATTCTAAATTATAACATAAATCGATTTCAATTATTTTACATTAAAAGGGATGTTGTAGATAACCATCTAATATGATGAAAAAAAAAGTATAGAAATGCATATCATCCATTGTCGCTAAAATATTAATGATATCCTTTTTGCCTTTTTTTGAAAATAATATGCAGGAACATAAGTGGATATTTCGAGACAAATTTTCCAGACAAACCGCCGAATTTCTTTAACTTCACCGCTGACGATTTGAATGACAGACAATGTCACCCTCGCCGACCAGGGGACGAGGGTGAAAGTGCTTAATTATAACGAAACGGTGGAAATAACGTTTCAGGGGACTAATGTTGTGAATTCAGGAGAAATTCATCCAATGCATCTTCATGGATTCAGATTTTATGTGGTTGGAACTGGCGCTGGAAACTTCAACAATGTGACGGACCCATTGACTTATAATTTGGTCGATCCACCAGAAGCTAATACTGTTCCAGTTCCGAAGAAGGGCTGGGCTACCATCAGATTTGTAGCCAACAATCCAGGTACATTAATTCATCGAACTCAACTCATCGTATATATATCTGATGGGGACTAATAGTGGTGTACTTGCCCTATTGAATTATGTGGTGGAACATGGTTGACAACAGGTAGTTTTCAAGATCTTTTAGATATAGGTAGCATTAATTGTCCAAAATAAGGATAGGTAGCTCCTACTGTTTAATTAGATTCCGCAACAAATAAATGGATGTAGAAGTAAACATCTGCACCTGATATATATATATTTTTTAGGAAAATATTGAACTTTAGTAATTGTAAGGGGAAATTACATGGGCAGGCACAGTTACAGCTGGGAACTAAAACCCGGCCCATAGAGCAGCTACAAGACAATCTGGCTTAAAACTATTACATTAATCAAAGTGGGCTCAAGCCCGGCCACACACAAAAACAGGGTCCAATGACCCACTAATGAAACCCGGATTTGAAGATGGGGAACCCACACATACAGTTTGCTTGGGATTGATGTACTTAAAGTTTATATTTGTCCAGAATTAGAAAGTCCTTGAATTTAGTCCCGATAAGTTAATGCAATGGATGGTGGTGTAAACATGGATGAGTTTCGCAGGGGTATGGTACATGCATTGCCATTTCGACAAGCACATGGGTTGGGGAATGGACACAGCTTTCATAGTAAAGAACGGCGGTACCAAGGAGTCGAGTCTCCTCCCTCCTCCCGCTTCCATGCCTCCCTGCGGACCTGATTCTTTGCACGGTCTCCGACAGTCAAGCTTACAGTCAAGGTTACAGAAACAAGAGTAATGAAGAATATTTTATGTAATAAGAGCGGTGTAGCGTTGCTAGACACGTATTGGTTATGCAAAGAAAGAACGAAACGAATTAGGATATATATATATATATATGTTTAAAAACGTATTGATTGAAGCTCCTTGAGCAACATCCGTGTAATTTCTTCAATGCCTTATAGTATGGGCTTTGCCCCTTTTATTACATTCTTAACCCAGCTAACAAACTATCTAACTCTTCACTGCCTGGCCCGTGTGACCGTGTCTAACAAACGATCTTTTAAATACTAATTATATTGTCCACATATATGGTTACAGTTAGGACCCTCTGGTCGATAATGGAAGAACATTTTGGACCCACATGAGAGCGGATGAAATTTTGGCCACGCCCTGCAGTTTCGGGGCCACTGCTAGTACAAAGAACATAAAGGAGCTAGTAGCTAGTAGCGATTCTTTATCTAGTTTGTTGACCCCGCACCCAATTAAGATCCATCTGGTCTGCTAGAGATGATCGTTTGTGCTGATTCTGGGATGAAATTAGGTAGTATGGAAACAAGCTGACAGAGAGGCCATGCTGTATAAGCTTTAACCTTCACTTGATAGTCAACAATTTTTAGCCCCGGATTTGATAGCACCTTTATCCTCGATCTTTTTTCTTTGATATTATAAACAACAGTATATCTTTTGCTTAAGTAACAATCAGAAGTAATTAGAACAAAAGGATAATCAATGTATGCCCGCCCAGTATTCTTTGTGAGCATGCAGCTGTTCTAGTCCAATTGCCTATAGCAAAAAAATCCTAATTTTTTTTTTTAATTAAGACGATTACAATATAATTAACTAAATGACCTGACAGAGAGAATATGTAGGAATTCCTTTCAGTGAAATTGAATCAAAATATGCTGTTAGTCCCATGAAAGGTTGTGAAGTCTGAGAAAAACTAGAGTCCAAGGATCGAACTAGAAAAAACAAACAAACATCTAATTAACCGCAAAGCCAGAGGCTGAGTCATCAGGGGAAAAATAGAACTCAAGATAATGTTACAAGTCACACCAGCAGAGAGCAAAATCTGTGAACATTGAGCATTATAAGACAGAAGCCGACCAAGTTACATGCCATGACCTCTCTCTAATACCCTAATGGAGTTTCGAAAATGGATTCCTGGATTATTTTGGTGGTATTTGCAGGAAAAAAAAAAAAAAGCAAACCAGGACAAACCCCACCCCCGTGTCGGACCCTCCCATGTCTGGTCCCACACGTGTCGTTCCCTGAACGGTCCAAATTCGAGTTCTCGTCATCATCAAGTCCATATCCCATTTAAAAGCTGGTCTTGCAACTCATATGCACTGACTTGTCCACGGGGTAGCAATATCCGAACTTCCCACAAGGGTTCCGGTTCCACCCCACAGATGAAGAGCTAGTGGTTCACTACCTCAAGAAAAAGACCAGCTCGGCTCCCCTTCAGGTCGCGATAATCGCCGAGGTCGATCTTTACAAATTTGATCCGTGGGAACTCCCATCTACAGTATAATTGATTTCACCAACTGAAAAAGCGAGAATAGAAGAAAGAATAAGAAACTGAAAAAGCGAGAAAAGAAAGAAAAAGAAAGTTGCGCACAAGGATCACTCTATTTAGTAGGATTTAATTTGAGACGACGTCGTATCACACCTTCCCCCCCACCCCAACCCCGGTCCTTCGGCCTTCACCCTCACGACCCCTCCCCCCTTCAGGGAAACCGTAGCCCCCCGGCCGCCGGCGTCTATCTCTCTCTCTCTCTCTCACGGGGCCACACTTGCTGTAAATTTCCTTTCTCTCTCTCTCACTCTCTCTTAATTTCGATTTTAATTTCATGATTTGCTGTGATGGTTGATTTTAATTTCATATGCTGTTGTGATCATTTACAAGATTAAGGAGGAAGAAATGATGGTTGATCGTTTCGATTTGCTGTGCTGTTGTGATCATTTTAATTTCATATGCTGTTGTAAATTGTTGGAAATTGCTGTTGTAGAAAGTTGTCTAAACTAACAGATCTATATGTGCTTGTCTTTTATTTCACTATGTGCTTGTTGTTGGAAATTGCTGTTGTAGAAAGTTGTCTAAACTAACAGATCTATATGTGCTTGTCTTTTATTTCACTATGTGCTTGTTATGCTAATTTAGGCTCTCTTTTTTAGACCTATCGTGTACTTATGCAAATTCCTTTTTCTAGTTCAATGTCTCTATTTTGGATTCCTTAATCATTGAATTTGACATATTTGGGTTACAAGACTAGAAACATGTAAAAGTTTGGGGTTCTAAGTTTCATGCATTTTGCTCTTGTCTTTGACCAGAGATATTTTTGGAACTTTTATGTGTTCCATCTTGGAAATATAAATATGATTTTGGAAATTATGCAACTTCTATTGCTGTAAATTGATTTCTGTGTTGCTGTAAATTTCCTCAGGTTGCTTTTGTATTGCTGTTAAAGAGAATCAAATCATGTTAGTATTTCCCATTTTACTAAGTTACTGTTAGTTTATGTTAGAGATTGGAAGTTATGGTTATGTTGGTTCTGTGCAGATCGGAGGTCAGGGCTGATTTGATGTTGGATTTGGATGAATTTAGGGTTAGTTTTGTTGGATGATTTGCTGATTTTATGTTGTTGGATTGTTTCATGATTTTACGTTCTTGGATTGTTTGATAATTTGTGATTTTCATTTTTAATCTGGTCTAGCCCCTGATAATGAGACTCCCATGAATGTGATTGATATTAAAGATGAATTGGATGGGGTGCATATTGATGTTGATGACAATACCCCTAGTATTGATATTGCCCCTACTAGTCGACCTTTTGCTAAAAGGAAAGAGTCTAGAGATGCTTCATTAGTATGGGAACATTTTTAAAAGGTTGAGGGTTTGCTTGCTCATTCACCTAAAGCTGCGTGTAACTATTGTGGGATATATCTAGTTGTGAACTCCAGTAGAGTAGAACCGAGAATGCATAGCCTCTGTTTCAATTTAGTGTCTTCCCTTTCAAAAGTCTTTGGAACTGTTCAATCACTCCAAGCCCAAGTTCTGTGAAGTTTGCTATTCAATTCCTTAACCAAAATTCCAGCTTGAGCCGAGTTCAAAGTTCAGTAATCATTGATCGGGCCGATCTCGAACACATGACTGAAACTCAACCTCAAGCTTGAGCCTGTATATCTTTCTGCTGAGCCGAGTTCGAACAGCCACAACGCGATCGGCTCGGCTCCTTTACAAGCCTAGTAGTATGTGTCCTGTGAACTGGTTGGGATAAACTTTTATTTTTTTTTAATAAGTAGTTGGGATAAACTTTGGATGGCCTTATCAACTACAAAAAATAAAAAGGTAGAGCCTTGATCAAGGCGGGAAGTGGCTGTGGACTCAAAAGTAAGGCCCCAAATTAGCCAGAAATCCAGTTAACACGCAGCTTTGGCTCAGCCCTGGCTCCTAAGTCCATTATCTTTCAAAATTCACTCACAACCAGCTTTAAGTCCATTATCTTTCAAAATTCACTCACAACCACCTTCAATCTCACAAAAATAGGGTAAGGAATAAACAAAGGGATAGTTTGTTTAAAAATAATCTTTTAAACTGAAATCCTTTGTTTCATGGTCATCCAAAGTGTTTTTTTATAGATGAAACTAAGTCACATGCCTCCTGTTTGATGAAATTCGTGAGCTGGTTGTCTTTGGATAATGCTAAGTTTCTTCTTGTTTCTTATGGTTTTGTTTGTAATGTTCAGGTGTGGATATGATGCATAATGGTATGTTGGTGGCGAGATTTTTTTCTTGTTCTTTGGCTTTCTTTTAGGGTGGAATTGATAGAGCTTCTGCTGCTTCTCCAACAAATTTCACACTTATATGGATTATTGCTAAATAAACATGCATTGATATCCAAACCTTCTGCAAATATTAGTTTTATGAATTCATGATATCATGATGTTTCCCTATGTGCTTATCCAGAGTTTAAAATAGCGTTTGCTCGTGTATGGGCGAAATTTATTTTTCTTGAGATGTGAAAGTTTGTTTCTTTAGCTAATTACCAGGACTTGTGTGGAAACACTTAATTAGTTCTTTGAAATACTCGAATTGAAAACTATTTATCAAATACACAGTACCTATTTACTTATCATTTGTGTTTGGTTTTCTTGTAGCAGATAGCAAGAAGGATCTCAGCTCATTTTTTGCGGAGAAAAAGATCTTGGTATGAAAAATGAAGGAAAAAGAAGTGAATCAATGCCAGATTCAGGATTGGTATCCGAAATTTAAATCTATATCAATCAAAACACACATCCATGAACCCCCGGAATCGTTTTTCCAATATCTTCTTGACGATTCTGGCCCCTTCCTTTTACCTGTTTCCATCTCCAATGATGATGCCTTACCCAATAGGATTCATAACCCTGAAGACGAAGAAGACTATCAAGTACCAGAAGGATCTGATGACGAGTCAGAACAACCTCCACCACCCCCATCTTTCCCAGAACTTGAATTGAAGGTTAAGGAGTCAATTGAGTCTCTTGGTGGTGCAGTGTTCCCTAAATTGAATTAGAGTGCACCGAAAGACTCTGCCTGGATTAGCTCAACTGGGAGTCTCCGCTGCACTACTTTTAGTGAGATTGCACTCTTGCTATGATCTTCTGACTCGTTGATCCATGATTTGTGTCATCCATATGATTCATGCAATAATATGTCCTCATCAAGACCACCAAATTTCTTCCTTGCACTCCGCAAGTGGTATCCATCCCTTAGGCCGGAGATGGAATTCCGTTGTTTTGTTCGGAGTCAGCGCCTGGTCGGAATTTCCCAACGTGAGGTCACTACTTTCTACCCTGTTCTTCTTGAGAAGAAAAATTATCTTAAGCAGTTGATCCAGCAATTTTATGAGGATAATGTGCATCTAAAATTTGAATCAAGGAACTATACTTTTGATGTTTATGTCACAAAGGATGAGCGGATCAAGGTTTTGGATTTTAATCCGTGGGGGGCATTTACATTACCTCTGCTGTTTAATTGGGAGGAATTGGAGCAGAGTACTAGAGAAGGCAGTAACGATGTGGAGTTGAGAATTGTGGAGAGCCAGTGTGCTGTTAGGCCTGGTCTGAAGACAGCGGTGCCATATGATTACCTGGATACTAGCCCCGGAAGTGGCTGGGATCAATTTCTGAGGAATGCTGATGAAGAGTTACAGCGGCAGACTAGGTCTTTTGAATCAGGTGCTTGAGGTTTTGATTGTCCTGATTTTTGAGAATAGATTTGCAGGTTCATTCTCTGAACTGTTGGTTCATATTATAAGAGTTTTAGAGGCAGATCATACTTGTAATCTAGGTTCCTTTTTTTCTTCATGTTGCCAAAAAAATAGAACTTTTCATCTGCGGAATCATAATGATATATCTCGTCCTCTTAATTGCTATGTCTGCCTTTCTTTTTCCAACCATCTTCTGTAGTTTATGATTATTGATAATCATCTCGATGTATCCTCTGTTTGGTACATGGATTACTGAAATTTGTCAGAATAAGCTTCCAGAAAATGAATCAGACCCACCTAATCAAAATTGGATCTCCGGCATTCAAACCTTACACTACCCTCACGTGATAAATCATTAAAGCCTGCAAAAAATAAATTATAGTTTTAACTCTATACGAACGAGGATTGAGGAGGTATAGCTTGTGTTCTGCGGGGCCCCCCACACACTACCACGCTCTTTGACTTCATACTTGGCCCTACCTTTGTTTAATGTAGGTCACTAACCTAAGCTGTGAGTCTCTTTGATCTGTGGGTCTCAACCATTTTCAACGTTATCTTAAGATATAACGAAATTTGTTCTTTTGTTGCTAATTATATAACGAAATTTGTTCAATTGTGTATAATTTATGACTTATTAACTGCGTAGGTTCTTTTGAATTGTTACAAAGCTGATTCTTATGATCTACTTATTCTACTCTTTTAAGAAATTTTGTGGGAAAAGATGGTTCATAGGTGTCTTGCTTAAGAATATAATGCCAAAAAATTCATCTCAAGATTTTTTTTTTTTTTTGTAACAAGGGAAATTTAGGCATGAGTTGAATTCAATGCCATTAAAACTCAGAGAAATTGTTCGGCTCACTATTTAAGTCGCAAATTTTTTGTGTGAGTGGTAGTTTGAACCTCTAAATGCATTTAATCCACACTCTTAGAAACTAACCAAAATATAACTTAATTTCTTGAATTGTTAAAGAAAATAGAGGCTACAACATTGCGTCTTTTTGGTTGATTCATACTCTGGATCAAATAAGGCATTGAACAATTCATAGGTGAAGTAACCTTATAACGAGAATATTGCTGCTTTGAAAGTGAAGACATTCGAATCGTTGAGTCATATGCCCTTCTCGATCGGCATTTAACCCGCGTGTGAACTCTACCATAGTTTATTCCCTCCCAAATTTAAGATTGAATTTGGACACCACGTTTGATAGTATTGGTTTCCAAATGGTTTCTTATTATCTCCACATTTTAATCTTAAATGAAAAGGATGTTTTAATAGATATGATACTTCAATGCAATGACGATTCTTTCTGAAGCTGGATTGCAGCATTAGCGCAATCAAACAAGTCCAAAACAAAAGCTAAAATGATCTCTCTACTTTAGATTTAGATAAGAGAGAGTATTGAACAGATGGATGAAATCGGAATATGATCAATTAGTAAAACTGCGTGCAATAGTACTGTTGAAAGGGACAATATCGATCATACTAAAAGGAATGATGAAATTAAAAAATGGGTATTAATTAATTAAAAGGGTTTTCGATAAGTAAGCATATAATTAAAATTCTGTCTCAACTATATGTTTTTGAAGCAAAACAAGAGAAAAGCGAAGAATGTTGTATTGGGGGCCAATTGAATAAAAGCACGGGAAGAGGGCCCCGGCCCCCCTTGGCTTCATCTCTTGGTATAACGTTAAATAGTTGCATTGGAAACTGCTTGTGCACTCCCATAGGCTTTTGCGCACAATTTTTTACGGCCCACTTAAACTCGTTTTACCTTCATGGTTTAGGACCCCGCGAAGTAGTCAACACCCCCCCTCAAACACACACACACCTCGAGCTTGCGGGCCCAGAAACAGCCAAATGTCTAATTAATATATGTGTGTATGAATCAATAGTGATTATTGTAGAATATATACTATATATAAAAACTAATAAAAGCTCCACCACGGGTTTGTGGGTGGATATTTTGAGGACTAAAATATAAACAATCACCAGGTAACAAAAGTTCTACGTGTTCGTCTCCACCTAACGTATCATAACAATAAGTCCACCTAAATATCAAACATTGCCAACGTTCACGTGCCAGGAAAAGCCGTATTCACTAAGCTAAATCTTGTCCATAACCGCCGCTTCTAAGTCAAAACAACGTGCATTTCTACGAAAGTGCCCGCGTTTTGGTACGAATATAAAAACACAGCAGCTCCCCTTTTCTCGGAGTTTCTGATTGGGTTTCGGTTATTTTACGAAGCTATGACAAAGAGCGTTGAAATGAGAGTTTTCCTGGACCGGTGATTCGCGCTCGCAAAGGGGACACCCTCAATCAAGGAACATATGGTGTCACGATTCACTGGTAATACGACTCTCTCTCTCTCGCAGAAAATACTTGAACTTTACATGAAGTCTGGTAGGCGGTCATCATATCTTGTCGCTCGCTTCAAGAAATTATGATGTGTATCTATGAAATTCTCCTTTGCAACCAAGAAATCCGTGGTTTGATGGGCGAGCTGCCCCATTCTACCCGGAACAAACTTCACTTACCAAGTTTTACTTTCTTCGCTTTATTCTGGCATGCCCATAGCGATTGGACCAGAGCCACAGTACATGGTGTCTCGTAATCTTGCCGGCAGTGCTGCTGGTTAGTTCACTTCATGTTTCATAGGTTTTGGTAATTAAAGGTCCAATAGGGCCAATGAAGCTCGAGTCTTGTTTTGGTTGGCGTTAATGGAACACAGTCCTCAGCTTACAGTTGATTTTTTGTTTTGGCCTAGTTAGGAGTGTCTGTTTCTCCGACTAAGAGTTTCTGATTGGGTTTCTCTCTTTCAGGTTAAAGAAACCAATTTTACGAAGCTATGCGCTACAAAGAGCACGTTGACTGTCAATGAGAGTTTTCCTGGACCGGCGATTCGGGCCCGCAAAGGGGACACCATTTATGTTAATGTTTACAATCAAGGAACATATGGTGTCACGATTCACTGGTAATACGACTCTTTCTCTCTCTCGCACATTCTCGTCCTCAAGCTTTACTCGAGAAAATACTTGAACTGCCATTACATGCAGAAACTATTTTGTCTGATAGGTAGAATTGCGAACTTCCTGCATCATCATATCTTGTCGTAAAATGGAGTGAAACAGTCGAGTTTTACGCAGACAAGATGATAAAAGGGAAAAGAAATAAGAAATAAGGAAAGCAAGAAATTATGATGTGTATCTATGAAATGGACGGCATTTGTGAAGTTGTCTTTTAATTACTTGGTTAATGTCTACAGGCATGGAGTGAAGCAACCAAGAAATCCATGGTTTGATGGGCCCGAGTATATCACCCAGTGCCCCATTCTACCCGGAACAAACTTCACTTACCAAGTTTTACTTTCTTCGGAAGAAGGGACTTTATTCTGGCATGCCCATAGCGATTGGACCAGAGCCACAGTACATGGTGCTCTCGTTATCTTGCCGGCAGAGGGAACAACTTATCCATTTCCTGAGCCCGATGCAGAACAAACTTTAGTATTCGGTAAGCAAAATGTTGTATTTGATTACCGTGGCCTTTTACCAATATAGCATTGAGTTTAGATTTTCGTTACTGAACGCGGGCTTTATGTTTCGTTCAAATCGTTCGATATAGTTATTCGAAATTTGGTTTTGATCAAAGCTGACATTATTCTATTGCTCGTATACGCCAACGGTAGAAGAAGCCACATGCCCTCTCTCTTTCTCTATATATATATCGTACTCGCACATCCGAATTTTAAGAGTGTCGTTTCATCTTTGACTTACAGTTATATGTTTTCTTGTCCGAAGTTCAAAGCAAGATCTCATGTTTGTCTCAATCATTTTGTCGTTAGACATTATTCATTGCTATATCCTTCTTATTATATATATGTACACTGTTTGTGGCAAGAATGGAAGGTTAATTTTGGACTAATACAATTGGGTCTTTAATGGCACAGTTGATTAGTTTAAGGAAATCAGCATTTAATGAAGAACTGGGAAATGGGATATGGTTAATTTCCTATGTTTTCGTGCTGAATATATACAATTAAACGATGTACTAAAATGTCTTTCTTTTTGCTTATGCATATGTATGGCAAGCATTTCGGAATATTTTTAATATAGACCGGGTAGACATATATGACAAATAATCTTATCCCCTAGATAGATCATAATGTTTATCCTAATTAAGCTGGGCCATATACTTACATGTTGTGTATATAATTATAATGACGATATTTCACCTAATTAACGCGACAAATTCTATTTGTATCTGCAAAAAAGGTGTCAAATCCTATATCTTATTAACTTAAGTCATACTTTTTGGCTCTTATTGCGCATGCAGCGTCGTGGTATAAAGAAGATGTCATGGAATTAATGGATGAGGCCCTCCGTGAGGGAGGATTGACAACATTGTCAGATTCATATGCCATCAACGGCGAACCTGGGGATTTTTACCAATGCTCCAATGGTAAGATTCAGAACATTTGAGAATCGTATTTAATACAGCATGATTAGAAAAGATCATAGAGCTGCCGGCCTGTCGAACTCGGCATTCCGCATGTTTTACTAATTTGCTAGGTGTTGATATATGTTCATGATAATTTGCAGGTACAACATTCCGCATGTCGGTTGATTATGGAAAGACCTATCTACTTCGCATAGTGAATACTGTGCAGAACACAGATATGTTCTTCGCCATTGCCGACACAATCTCACGGTCGTCGGTTGGGATGGCTCTTACGTGAAACCATTAGTTGTCAGTTACATAATGATAACCCCAGGACAGACCATGGATGTCTTGGTCACAGCAAACATGTCTCTTGGCCAGTACTACATGCTTGCAAGCCCTTATTTTGATGGACAGGCGGATGACTTCGACAAGAGCATCACTAGCGCAATCTTCCAGTACAATGGGAATTACACTCCCCCATCGTCCCCGGTCTACCCAACCAATATCCCTGGCTTTTATGACATTGGGGCTGCATCGTACTACACAACACATCTCAGGAGTTTGGCATCCGAAGAGCATCCTGTGGATGTTCCTCAAAATGTCACCACCAGAATGTTTATAGCACTCTCCATAAACATGATGAAGTGTCCGAACGACTCCTGCGCAGGGCCTGACGGGAATCGGCTTGCTTCTGCTCTAAACAACATCAGTTTTGCGAACCCTGATATGGATATCTTGCAAGCTTATTACAGGTACTTGATTCTGAATTTCGTGATATATATATATATATATATATATATATATAATATCTTTATATCATGTGATTATTTGCGCTGCTGTCTCCATAGGTATTAATTACTTTTTTTTTCAAACTTTTTAAGAGGCTGGACTAATATGAATTGCTTCTGCGCCTATCTAGTATATTAATTGCATTATCCCACCGTTTGACACTAGTTTTGGAGGGTCAGTGAGTTATTTCAAAAATCCTTTTAAAAATCTTAGGTTAAAAGGGGTACGTGCAGAAAAACATCTAATATGAAAAATGCATAGAAATGCATATAATCAACTATCGTATGTATAATGACATGATTCCTACCCTTTCTATATGTCAGGAACATAAGTGGATACTACGAGACAAATTTCCCAGACAAACCACCGACTTTCTTTAACTTCACCTCGGAGGCTTTGTTGACAGACAATGTTACCCTCTCCGATCAGGGGACGAGGGTGAAAATGCTAAACTATAACGAGACGGTGGAAATAACGTTTCAGGGGACTAATGTCATGAATTCAGGAGAAAATCATCCGATGCATATTCATGGATTCAGATTTTATGTGGTTGGATCTGGCACTGGAAACTTCGACAATGTGACAGACCCATTGACTTATAATTTGGTGGATCCACCTGAAGCTAACACTGTTCCAGTTCCTAAGGACGGCTGGGCTACTATCAGATTCATAGCCAACAATCCAGGTACATATGCATTCATCGAATTCAACTTATTGTATATCATCTGATAGGGACTAATCGCGTGTTAACTTTACAGCTCGATTCCTTTTATCTTGATCTAGTAGGTGTTGTCATTTCATTTCCCATGAGCCATCTGAAATTCAAAGCCCTATTGAAGTATGTTGTGGAAGTTCGTTTACTGACAGGATCCACGATCTATTAGATAGTGGGCACGAGGATAGGTAGCTCTAGATCTCTAATGATCCAAAAGAAAGATAGGTAGCTCTCTAGTTCAATTAGATCCCGCAACAAATATATGGATGCAGTAGAAATAAGAATCTGGATGTGATTTTTTTTTTTAGGCAAATGTTGGACTTTAGTAATTATACGGAGAAATTACATGGCTGGCACAGTTGAAATTTGAACGGTCCATACACAACCTACAAAACAATCAGGCTAAAGCCCATTACATTTATGAAAGTGGGCTAAAGGCCTACACAACCTGGGTCAGGCCGACAACCCACACACAAACTCTGTGATTGGTGTACTGCTTGTATATAAAAATCCTCCTGGTAGGCAAGTAATGAACATGTTATATCGGTAGTAATTAACCCTCCTCATTTCTATCCTTTCCCAGAGAAACGTTACTTGGTTAGACCCTATTTATTAGTCTTCTATATTTACCTCATTCAGGCTATTAAATGTTGTATTTCTCGGCAATTAGAAAGTTATTGAATTCTTCTCTATAATTGGAAGTAACGGATCAAGAAAACATGGATGACTTTTTCCAGGGGTATGGTACATGCATTGCCATTTCGACCGGCACATGGCTTGGGGTATGGACACAGCTTTCATAGTAAGGAACGGTGGCACCAAGGCGTCGAATCTCCTCCCTCCTCCCGCTTACATGCCTCCCTGCGCAATTGATTCTTTGAATGGTCTCCGACAGTCTAGGTTCCAGAAAGAAGAGTAAAGAAGAGTATTGATAATAAGAGCGGGATAGCGTTGCTATACATGTATTAGTTATGCAGTAACAGGATCTTAATTCTCCGCTTGGGTTATGCCTAGGAGCTATATGTGAGTATTTTTGAGAACGGTGGTTCACCGGCGTCAATTCTTGGTTTTTGGTCAACGATTACATGTAAAACCAGTATTCTGCGCAATTGATTCTTTGAATGGTCTCCGACAGTCTAGGTTCCAGAAAGAAGAGTAAAGAAGAGTATTGATAATAAGAGCGGGATAGCGTTGCTATACATGTATTAGTTATGCAAACAGGATCTTAATTCTCCGCTAGCTGTTATGCCTAGGAGCTATATGTGAATTTTTGACTAGGTTCACCGACAATTCTTGGTTTTTGGTCAACGATTGAAGGTAAAACTGCAGTATTCTTTTCTCTGTTTGTTTCAAAAGACCATAGAATACATTTTGCGGTTCTGTAATTGCCATGCGTGGTGCATGAATGGACAATATCGATCATACTAAAAGGAATGATGAAATCATGAGATATCGGTATAAATGTGCTCCCTTGATAAATAGAGAAATGATTATGTGCAAAGACAAAACTGCACAGAGTCATGCAACGTAATGATTGTGATTTAAAGAAACAAACCCAACATTATAAGACTATGCACGTCATTTAATGAACCAATTAAGACTGACCACGTTATCTTGTTTTCTCGCCTTATTAAATGATATGTGGCTAGCCTTAGAACGATAGATTTGTTTCTTTAAATCACAACCGTACTTTTATATGACTTTGACAATTTGTCTTTGCACAAATCAGTTCTCAAATAAATAAATCCATTTGATTGATCCTTGGTCTAAAACTTAATGTCAAGTTTACAAAAGTTGTGCACAAATTCTATCTCAATTAGTATAGTTTTTAAAGCAAGACAAAGAGAGCAACATATAATTTTATCATTGGGTGTAACATTGTATTTGCATCCGAAACAGCTCATAGATAGCTCCCATGGGGGGACAAAAACTTGGTCCCCAAACTGTTTGAATTTTGTTACAATCACTTTCTTACCAACTTCAATGTTTTTTTTAAAACTTGACAATATTTTCAAAAACTCCAATACTTTTTTACAAACTCAAACAATTTTTTTTTTTGTATTATCTGTAAGTCTAACCTTTAGTTTCCCGAATGGGAAAGAAAATACACCTCTCTTTTAGTTGGTCATTCTGCGAATTGTTGCTTGCAATTTGACTGTTCTTTAGAACTCTCGTTCCTCCAGGTTTCCTCTTGATGTGAACAGTAAAGGAAGAGAGAAAAGGTGAAAGTAGGAAAAGCAGACAGAAGAAGTACTATAACTGGAGGGAAAGGGAGTGAACCTGATATAATTGATCACGTCCCTCAACATTCAATTGCAACTTATTTTCTTCCCCGCGGACAGTACCTGACGTGGACTTTACCATTCCCTAGGTTCGCTTTGTTTGTCGTAAGGTTTGTCTATGGACTATGGTAGTTGGTCGCGCAAAGTTAGGTACTTCAATCAAGTACTTAACGTTCCTTTTAGGGCAAAATAATTTTCTTTCGGAACGTTTCCAAGAGTTTTCTCCATGTCTGGTTTAGCCCGCATGCAGAACCCCTCAGGCCCTCATGCCGTCTGCAAAAGTAGGTATATAAGATTAGCCAATTGTTAGCTGAAAGCCCTTTCCCTCCGTCGAAAAGTAATTTTTCTTAAGGAAGACGGGTACGTAGAAGTTTCAGTCAAACCATGCATCATGAATGTTAGCTGGATGTGGATGCACTTTCTGCAACCTCTTTTCTTATATCTCAAATGCACCGAGGGCGGAGACCGCTACAAATGTTGGTAAGATGCATTTTCAAATATCCTCTCATTAGTCGTTTCTGCCTCCATCTTATTCCTAACACTGTCATACTACAACGAACTATGATCACTTGCTAGCTCCAATATGTTAATTAATAACAACTAGACCCACCGGCGGCCGGCCCACCATTTCTAAATCGCGCACGTACGGTCCTTTATGTACTGTTTTCTATTTATTTATTCTAAATTATATGAGTTTCTAACGTTGTAACGAGTTCTTTGTTTGTCAAAAGGCTCAAATAATAAACTACTTCGCACTACTGATCAAAATACTATTTAGTATTGAATTTAGATGGGTAAAAGCCAATAATCGATTCGCTGTAACTCGAAACTACCTCAATGTCACGTGTGCGTAAGTACAGTACAACACAAAAATGGTTGGTCATGTGTGCACAGCATTTTTCCTGTTGGCCACTAAATTATGTGATAAAATATGTGAGATATGCATAAAATATTGCCAATGAGAAAAGTCTTTAGCATTCTCATAAGTCATAAAACCACTTTTATATACCCCATGTTTCTACTAATACTAAATACGTAAATCTTCTAGACCCGTTACTTGTTAATAAATTTGATGGTTATGGAGTCATGACTCTTTATAATTTTTTTCTGAATTGTACAATTCGAAAAGAACTATACTAGACTTCATTTATAGGGTTGATGGTGAACAAAATTTTATATGAAAAAAATTAAATAATATAAATTTTATTCATTATATTTCTTTAAATTACACTATTAATTCAAATTTACAATTAACCTATCAATATATAATTCAAAAAAAAAAATTACAAAAAATCTTAACCATCAATAACAACTCAAATTTCAACTTCCTATCAAATAAGTGGGAGCCTTGCATCAATTCGTCATCAGAAAATTTGGGCTCACTAAAAAGCTGGCTCGCCTCATCTCGATGTCACTCGTCATCATTTTATGAATTTTGAATGTCCTATCATAGCCCGAGCTCGTTGAATGAGAAACCTTATTCCCCAAGTATGCTAACCCTGCCTATTGGGCTCTGTTTCCTGCCGGACCTTGCTGGAAGCCTTTGGGCATCGTGCAATACAATGGGGATCAGTACAGCTCGTGGTCCATGTTCTATCCTCCAATCGGCTTATCGTGAGCCTCCTCATCATAACAATACAAATGAAGCCCTTTACTGTTGCTAAATGCTAATAGAATTATCAATTCGATTATATATGATCATTATTATTATTATTATATATAATATGGGGCTTTTTTTCCAAATGTCGACTTAGGAGTTTGGTTTTTGCACGGCCATTTGGAGCGTTCATTTCACATGGGGGTATTTATTGTACAGAATGGCAAAGGGCCGGATGCCATGATGGTGCCTACCGCCTCCACCCACCATGACATGCTGCCATGTTGAAGATTGGGCCTCAATAATGCTACAATTGTCAACAATATCTTGAAATTAATTATTCGACTTACTTTATTGCAGGGATCTCAGTACCGACAAATTATATCAGTACTGCATTACTGCATTACTATACGTGCCTTTCAGAATCCCAGCCTTTTTTTGGTTTCTTCTTTTTCCGATCCCGGTAAACTATTGGCTAGCTAGCAACAAAAATTAACAATCTGATCTATATACGATGCAATTTTTCGCCATCCATTTACTAATCAAGTGTCGTAATATAGCAATGAACTTGCCTCAAGATTTCCAAAGCGCGTACGTACATAGGCCGGAGCAACTCAGCCCCGTATAATGATATTTCATGATCGTTGTTCTTCATTCATGGGTGGATTAATCTGACCAGTACCCGCTCTCCAGACGCGCTTATATATCATAAGGTGTCTTTAGAACTCCACCGATCGCACTTCGCAGTACCTGTCGACAGGTACAGAAGAATATGATTTGAATCTGAAGTGTGGTTTCTTTGTCTCCATTTAAATGTGAAGGGTTTAAGACTCAAAACAATGTAGCCGAACCTAGAAGGGAAGGTTGAATAGGTTCTGATTTTTCTTGAATTCTAAAACCACTTAAACACTGCACACTCTTCACAAGCACAATCAGTAATTTCAAGAAAACTTAAAATAAAATGTAACGTGGGGAATTTATAACCCAATATGGACAGCAGATTCTCAAGATCACAGAGCAACACTATACTTCTTTCTTAATCAAGGAAACTAAAGAAAGAATTAATCTCAATACAGCAAGTTAATCAATGTAAACATAATCACAACAAAACACCAAGATTTGGTTACGAAGAGAAAACCGCTTGAAAGAAATCTTTCAAGAGGTAAAAACTCTCCGGGCCTGAAGGCCAGTTAATCGAATCCACTAAAATCTTCAAACTCGGTACACATGATCGATAAACTACCCAACACCCGTTGCTAGTCTACTCTACCGTTACCTTACCTGGAATACAACATCCAGATCTGCCTCTTGCAGGGAACGAGGAACTCCTCTTCCATTTGAAGTTTGATACCGAAAAACTGATCTCCACAGCCAAGCCGATATTTTTCCACACTCTACCTGCAATCGGCTTCTCTTGGTAGATCTCCAGCAACCTCTGGAGTTTACCTTTCTTAGCAAGGTTTGTAATGGTGATCAACAACGGATTTGAGATAATGAGGGACGAATAATCTCTGGGTTCAATCTCAGTTCAACACAGCAAACTACAGAAACTTTTTCAGAGAATGTACGTAGAATAAAGGCTTTGGAAGCAAGGATCTCTCTCAAGGAATCACTATTCAATCATCGGGGGACACCAGAATGTGAGAAGAAACACCGTTTTATTTTTTGGAGGATCGGGTGGAAGGCTTCTCACGAATACTTAGTAATCTTGCTTCTTGCGCGCTTCTGTTAAAACCGTTGTAACTGCCTTTCGCAAGTCTTGATCAAACTATGACTGAAGTCTGATCAAACTTTGAGTTTAGTGAACTGTAAGCATACTTCAATCAAACCTTGACACTTTAGACGATCACCAAATGTGTTGAAGCACTGGTCTTTTAGACAGGACTTGACAAATGCAAATCTCAGGAATTAATACAGACTCATCATGAAGTCTTTACACCAACTAAAAATACATTAACAATCTCCTCCTTTGGTGAACTTCATGACAACACAACCCAAAAACCTAAAGAGATAATTTCTGCTGATCACCACCACAGAACTTATTTACAAAATGACACACAACCTATTCTAAACATAGGCTAGACACAATTCCTGAGATTTATCAACCTGCAGAACAACAGTCTCAACACAGACCAAGTAACTCACAGAAACATTAGTCAATTTGTTAGTAAATACAAGTAGTTATAAAATCACCAAATGACTTATCATAAGCATCAAAGTGAATATGAATCTCCCCCTGAGTTAAACAATTCAGCTCCCCCTGACTATTAGCAAGACTTATAGATATATCATGTTAATTCTACAGAATTTAAAAGTAACCTTTAACACATTATCAAAGCACAACTAAGCAAGTCAACATAAGTATAAGTCTTAAAAAGATATTTGAAACATCAACTAACTTAGCCATCAGTCAAAAACAGACAAGGAGATAGTGATAACAACTAAGTGCATCAACAACAACCTAAACACAGTCATAAAAACAGAAATTAAGTTCATAAATTTGCAAAGACATGTATGAAATTCATCATCTAACTGCAAAAGAAATTCAATTTAATTCAACATCAGCCAATAATCAACTATTACTACTCCCCCTTTGTCAAGAAGGAGCCAAAGGGACTACTCATCATCAGACGTAGCTGATACAGCATTCAAACATCCATCATCAACTTCATTCTTCATGTCATAATAAAAATTACTTCAGACTAATGTAGAGTATTACTCCCCCTCAACGTACAATGCTCTTTAACAAAAATAATGACTATGGATCAATTGCAAATATGGAGGATCCAATATCTATATCAACTTCTATGAAATTCTCTGCTAAATAGTAATGACAGCAAAATATGTCACATCATTATAGTAGAACACATAACAACATACAACACTAGGAAACATTCAATTAAGAGTTTCATCAAAACAAAACAATATAGTTCAACAGAAAATACTATGAACTAACACGTGTCATCCATTAAAAGCCCAGTTAAAATACTTAGCAAAAATTCATCAGAGCACTTGCAATATAGTATTCGTGGACCAATAACCATGTGATAGACATATTTTTAAAATAGCATATAGAACTTAAAGTATACGACACATTATATATCAAGTAACAAAAATATCATGTAATTTTTTTTTTTTTAAAAATACGACAACTGAATTTGCAAAATAACATAGTATATATGAGAGACCCATGAAACATACTCTACCAGGTCATTGATACTTATATTTCCACTTTCTTATTTTTACCAATTGATCCACATGTTGTACACTTAACAATATTGAATTCCAATTCAAAGTATTCAATGCCATAAAGAATATGAGTCAATATTTACCAACAAGACAAAATATATTCAACTATGAATCTCATATAAAACAAAAAAAATGAGTCATGGAACAAACATCTTTAATACACATCATCATGATTTTCAGAACCAATAACACAGTATTGTACAAGAAGACAAAAGATCACATTTCCACAAAAGTAATTTCACATGGAATGCATAGATATGCGATAATAACAACATGTGTCATCTACAGTGAACTAATATTCTAACTCAAAACAAAAACTGAAGTTATACATTGTTATTTAAGTAAAGTAAGAGCTGAATAAAAAAAATTCATGGTGCATATAAAACCTGAATGGTTATAAGCTACCAAAGAGTACTTAATTTCTTCAATTCCAAAGACAAAGGTGCAAGATATGGGTAAATGAAAGTGAACTCTATTTTTACATAATAAGTACACGTGTTGAAGAATGCAAAGAGGATTTAAAAATAAACAAACTTTTGAAAGAGGGGGAAAATTTGAAACCCTAGATTTTGGAGAATCTTTGATAATCTCATAAAAAAAAATGTTCAAAAAGTGTAGAAATGCAATATCTAGGCTCATAATCGCGTGGGTAGCAAAACCCATAAAAGATTTTGAGCTATAAAAAGTTTTAAAAATATGACAAACCCACAAAGTGAGCTTTCACACATCCTGACGGAACCCCATGACCACAAGGTGCTCCGCCATAGCAATAAACAAAGAAAAAATGAAGAAAATCTTACCTTTTCCTTGCTCAAGTTGGTGGTTTCCATGTTGTTTCTTCACAAAAGGCCAAAGGAACTCAACTAGAAGACAAAGAGAACTTAAGAGACAAAAAATGGAGTGTCGGGCGAGCAAGTGAGAGGGGGTTAGATTAAAAGTGAATAAGTGGGGTTAATATGGGCTTAAGGCTTTAAAACAAGTTAAGTGCATCATAGGCCTATTTACGTTAAAAAGAGCCCAAACTTACCAAACACCATATCCAAACCTTTGGTTTGAATAATAACACTAAGTCACCGAGACTCATAACCACATTCCACCATTGTCACCTTGTATTAATAAACTACAAACAAACTATATATAAATTAAGTTGCATAGTTTAGTCACAGAAAAAATTATAATTTGCTGAAATTTCACACAGCCAAAAAAATTCTCAAAATTATCAGCAACTTATTAAGAAACTCCAAAAAACTACTAAGCAGACTACTATCAATGAAAATAAAAAATATTTCATTCTATTACAGAGTTATCACAGATTTGATAAATTAATTTTAATGACTTATTAGAATATAACTAAAATTAGTTATACTAAAAAAATTAAGATTAAAGTATATTCAATCTATTTAGTCATGATTAAAAACATATGAATTTATTGATAAAACAATTTTTGCCTAAAAGGCAATGTGAGTTGCATTACTTGAAGTTATGTCCTTCTTTTTCCAAACTAACTTTTGATTAATAGACGGACTTAGCTTCTGATTTATAATCTGAATTTATTTAGATAACATGCTTACTTGACTCAACAACTTATCAAATTCAGACTTAGATACATTATTTGAAAATGAAGAAACATGTCTTTTTCCATTTCTCAAAAGATCAAAACATTTAGGCTTGGTATGACCAACTTTACCACAATGAAAACACTTAGGAATAAATCTGAAAATTTAGATTTAATAAAACAAGAGCTTTAGAAGTGACTACCTTGTTTACCTTCACTTGAGGTGCGGGTGTACTCTGAATTTTCTGAGTAGATGGCACAAAAACTACCTTGTTTGAAGATGTAGGTGCTGCTGTAGTATGATCAAAACCTAATCCTCTTTTATTTCCATCCGATTGTCCTATACTTAGCATTTTATTAAGTTTGCTGGTACCACATGAAAATTTCTTAAGCTGTTCATTAGCTAGGTCCAGCTCCTTTGATAGTTTTGATGTAAGATCTTCTAGAGAAGTGTTCATAGTCATAAGTTCTTGAATCATAGCATTTTTCTCTACTAACTTTTTCAGCTAGTTCATCTCTTTCTTTTTCAACAAGAACTATTTTCTTAAGAGTTAAGACATTTTCCTTCTTAATTTTATGCTCTCCTCATACAGCTCTTGATAAGATTCTTTTAAGCCCTCAACTCATCAACATCTTCAGCAAATTTCTCTGCATCATCAAAATCAGCAAACTCATTAGATAAAATAGATGAAGTGAAAGCTACAAAATTTACCTTATCATTATTCAGTGGTTTCATGATCTGAGGAATTTGACTCTATTCAGAATCTGAAAGTGTCTTTAAAACGCTTTTCCTTTCGATTTCAAAAAGTAGGACATTCAGCTTTAAAGTGCCAAACCCTTTGCACCATGACATTGTAGCCTTGTTCTTGCTTTCTTCTTGACTCTCTTCTTCAGATTTATCTTTTTGTTCATCACTCTTCCAGCTTGGCTTAGTAGTAGCTTTTGAGTTATTTTTGTCCTTTCCAATTTTCTGCCCTTCTTAACTTAAATACTTTCCTGAATTTTTTAACAAAAATCGATGTCTTCTTCATCAAACATATCATCTTCAGAACATGAATCCTCATCCAAATTCAATGCGATGGATTTTCCTTTCTTTGTTGGAGGAAAGTCATTTCATAAGTTTGAAGAGAACCTACAGTTCATCTAGCTTAATAGAGTCCAATTTTGCTTTCTTCAATAGCTGTCACTTTAGCCCTAAATCTTTCTGGTAATGACTTAAGACTTTACGAACTACTTTAGATTCAGGTATTTTCTCGCCTAAACTAAAGCTGCAAATTTACCAAGTTTGTGAGTTTCCCATAAAACTCATCAAACATTTCATCCTCTTTCATTCTAAGCTCTTCAATTTAGAATAATCATCTGAATTTTGAGTCTCTAACTGCCTTGTTCCTTCATGGGTGACAAGAGAATATCCCAAGCTTCTTTTGCTGTTTCACAGTTAGAAATCCTTATAAACTCTTCAGGGAAATGCTCATGAAAATGGCATTTAATTCCTTTACTGTTCCAGCGGCTTTCTCTTCACTTGCAGACCATTGTTGTGGTTCTTTCACAAGTTTTCTCATTTACCGTAGTATTGGTTTCTCCCATCCTAAAGTCACAGAAGTCCATACTCTTTCATCTATGACTTGAGAAATGCTCTCATTCTCACTTTCCAATAAGCGTAGTTCGATCCATCGAAATAATGGAGGAACATTCAGCGATTGACCTTTATCCATATTGGATATTTGAGTCTTAGAAGTCGAAGTTTGCTCTGATACTAATTGAAGTGGACGGTTTAAGACTCAAAACAATGTAGCCGAACCTAGAAGGGGGGTTGAATAGGTTCTGATTTTCTTGAATTCTAAAACCACTTAAACACTGCACACTCTTCACAAGCACAATCAGTAATTTCAAGAAAACTTAAAGCAACAAAATAACGTGGAATTATAATCCAATATGGACAGCAGATTCTCAAGATCATAAACAACACTATACTTCTTTCTTAATCAAGGAAACTAAAGAAAGAATTAATCTCAATACCAGCAAGTTAATCAATGTAAACAAAATCACAACAAAACACCAAGATTTGGTTACGAAGAGAAAACCCGCTTGAAAGAAATCTTTCAAGAGGTAAAAACTCTCCGGGCCTGAAGGCCAGTTAATCGAATCCACTAAAATCTTCAAACTCGGTACACAGTGATCGATAAACTACCCAACACACCGTTGCTAGTCTACTCAACTGTACCTTACCTGGAATACAACATCCAATCTGCCTCTTGCAGGAACGAGGAACTCCTCTTCCATTTGAAGTCTTGATACTGAAAAACTGATCTCCACAGCCAAGCTGATCTTTTCCACACTCCACGTGCAATCAGCTTCTCTTGGTAGATCTCCAGCAACCTCTAGAGTTTACCTTCTTAAGCAAGGTTTGTAATGGTGATCAAAAACGGATCTGAGATAATGAGGGAAGGAAAAATCTCACTGGGTTCAATCTCAGTTCAACACAGCAAACTACAGAAACTTTTTCAGAGAATGTACGTAGAATAAAGGCTTTGGAAGCAAGGATCTCTCTCAAGGAATCACTATTCAATCATCGGGGGAAATGTGAGAAGAAACACCGTTTTTATTTTCTGGAGGATCGGTGGAAGGCTTCTCACGAATACTCTAGTAATCTTGCTTCTTGCGCGCTTCTGTTAAAACCGTTGTAACTGCCTTTCGCAAGTCTTGATCAAACTATGAGTGAACTCTGATCAAACTTTGAGTTTAGTGAACTGTTAGTATACTTCAATCAAACCTTGACACTTCAGACGATCACCAAATGTGTTGAAGCACTGGTCTTTTAGTAGGACTTGACAAATGCAAATCTCAGGAATTAATACAGACTCGTCATGAAGTCTTTACACCAACTAAAAATATATTAACAAAACGGATTTCCTGATCCACAGATGGATCCATGATTACGGCAGTAAAAAATTTGCCAAGACTATTTGTCAATCTCTCTATTGAACTTTATTTCAAAACTGTTATTAATTTGGAACATTCCTATCCATAATAAGCATGTGAAACATATATATGCTTCAAGTTAATCATATGATACCTTTGAATCACACATAGAGTTGTAGAGAAAGAAGAATGAAACTTGAGAGGTTTATAAAAGAGGCAAATTCTACATTGAAACTTGCTGGTTACCTAGAATTGGGTCTTAGATATCAATTCCAACGAGTTTCAAAAAGTAGCATTGTCTATCATTTCAAACTCAAAGCACAAATGTGTCTAACACTTTTCTTGGATCGTTAAAGATGAACAGTACTAAGATTATAAAGTAATTTCAAAGCCCAAATCTCCCTTCCTCTGATCTTGTCATCTATGGACGGAACTTCCAATAAACCTTCCTTTCTACCCCCTTTTTTGAAGTTTTGTTCTGGTAGACCTAATGCTTTGATTGACACAAATTTAGAGGCTTTTGGAAACGACCAACAGGAATGACTTCTGCATCGACCAGAGAATGCGTGTGCACTAGCTGGCAGCTGGCAGCTGACAGGATGACGGGTGGATGCTCACATGCCCGTCCCTTTCTCCTAAAATTTGAGCTACATGTGGGATTCTCTGGTGGGGGCACGCCAAATGCTGGGCCTCTAGGTCTTCCGGTGACCCTTTCTGCCTCGTTCGGTGAACAACCAACTGAAGCTTAGTTTTTGCCATCCTTTTTCACAATTGGCTTTCCTCTTTCGTTGGTTTTAACAACACGATGTTTTTGTGGATTTTTCATCTTCCCTATCGTACGAGTTTGGATTTGTAAGGTGGTTAGACTCTCTAGCTTGTTGGGCCATCGCATTTATAGAAAGTCTAACTTATCCTTTAGAGCATGTTACTAAACTGTTTAAACCCTTTAAAATTAATAAATGTATGAGCTGTTATAACTAAAAATAATAATAATAATTGGCAGTGAAATAGACCTGAATTCTGAGTTAAGAATGGTGTGACTTTTCAAGGACCAGATTTGCTCCCTTTAACTTGTTGGTTTAATTCGCTACTTTTATGAAGAGGATTTTATTCGCTACTTTTAACAAGGAAAGATTCCCGTTCGTACTCACTTTGAACGCCCTTTTCATTTTTAAACTGGAAGAAATGTGATTAAAAAAAAGATAAAAACTGGAAGACATGTTACTGGGGCACGACTTCGAGTATGTGCCAGATAAAACAATTTAAAACTCTTGGGAAACCATTATACGATTGAAGTCTAGTTCGAACAGTACCAACCGGAGTCCAAATCAAACACGACAAATCTTGGACGTGTGGAAGAACCTTTTGTTTTGTCTACGAACAAGACCTTGAAACCCTAAACAGTAAATAAAGTGATATTTAGACTGTCTCTTTTTAGGCTGGGACTTCTGTTGGTATAAAAAAATAGTTTGTTTTAAATGGACGTGTTTTCTTGCCCAATTCCTAACTCTTTGATGTGCTAACAAAAGAATTGGGCTCTAGGGACGAGGATTTGCTCTTAGGAGGGGCCAAATATAATCTTTTTTTCGAACTTGGTGTCAAGGTCATTTACATGTAATTCGACTAATCCTAGGGCTTTCAAATTTTATTATAATCAAAATATTATAACGTATTTTAAAACTTTAAAAAATATATATACACTTTAACTCAAGTGTAAAAACTAAATTTTTATAAATTATGCTAATTAAACTAGACATTCCTTCAACGAGTAAAAGTCATTAGTTATTATATCAGTACTAAAATCTTGTGCAGCGAATATAATCAAAAGTTTAAAATTTTTAGAATAAAGGGCTCATAAGTTATTGACAAAGGCACAAGTGATGTTAAAATCTAGCCAAAATAATATAGGTACACACAAATAATAGAGCAATAATAATATTTTGTTTAGAAAAAATAGAGCAATATATTTTAATTAGAGAATAATAATGAAATGAGTTTTTTTTTTTGAAAAAAAAAAAGATAATAATAATTAAATGCAATAACATTTAGAATTCTAACTTTGAAGAGGAATTCTTTTGTGTGCAAAGCAAAAAGTTTGCTGTATTTCAAGCATTGAAAATGTATTTTGTTATTTTCTGTATATGGGGTAAAATAATGGGTGAGGGAGAAAAGATAGCGGCTTTTGAAAGCAAATCTAAAGAATGTAAATAGTGAGAGGCAGAATGAGAAACTAGAGATAAATTTAAAAAAAAAGGAAGAAAGAAAGAAAAGTAGAAAATAAACAATCTAAGAGAAAGAGAAAGACATTTTATAAAAGAGGGAGGGAGGGAGGAATTTTAAAAAAAATGGAGGGAGAGAAAAAAGTAAAAAAAACACACTTAATTTTTTTTTTCTTTTAAAAATTAAAAGACTCACTTAGAAATTAGTTATTTCCCTCTCATATTCTTTCATCCGTCTCAAGTTTATTTTTTCGAAATTTTTGAAGGGACTATTGCGAAGATTACTATCAATTTTGTCCTTATATTCAAAATTTGCAAAAATTTGAAATTTTACCACCCCCGCCTTAGCTTCGCCCCTGTCGGGCTCCACAAATTCTTCACGGGCTCAATAAAAAACAAGGACGACATTTCTTTATGATGGGTGGTGTACGTAATGGATGTGTCCTGTTCACGACCGTGAAATTCGAATCTACGACTTTCTCATTTAACAAATCTTACAGAATCGAGATCAACTAACACTGTTAGATGAAGCGAAGTCTAACCTCGTTGGTTTTGTTCTGAACAGGCATGCTGTTGACTTTATAGTGGTTCTCCGCCCAACATTTCAACCAGGAATCAAGAAATCTGAGTTGAAAGTTAGTTTGAGAGCACCGAGGTCGGTCTCAGAGCCTTTTAGAATGAGCAGGTTCCCAGTGCCGGGGCTGGGAACGGGGATCCGGTCATTAATTTCCTCTCCTAAGACCAAACAAAATCTTCCCCTACTCTCAGCCACTTTTTCAGGCCCTGGGGGTCTCCTGTTCACGTGTCCCATGTATGTCAATGTTTGCAACTGTGATTATAATGACGTGGCAGTTTGTCTGGCTGCTAAAAAAAAAAAGACAACAGAAAATTAAGTGCAGATTAGACTGTAGAATCATGTACGTAATGTGCTATTTAATCCCAATTTTTGGTCTTAATATTTTTTTTTTCATCCAGATATAATTAACACAAGAAGCACTTGCAGTCTCGGGCCCTCGGCATGCAGAAAACTTTTCACCAAATTATTTTGTAAATTTCAGTAAAAAAAAAAAAAGAAAATTACTTTCACTACTTTTTAAAATATTCGTATTGAAAAAGCTTGCAATAACATACACCTACATGAGGATAGCCGTACAAAACGCCCAATAGTGATATAAATGCCATTTAATACTTTTTTAGCTCTTTTCTCAAAATAACTAGCTAGGCTCGGTTGGAAATGGTGGGCACGTAATTATAGATCAACTTCTTTAGCACTCGATAGTTAATTACCGGCCTGGCCTTCCGGCTGCTCACCACAGAACCGAGCCTTTCATTATTTCTCTTTGAGCCCTCCAACAGTGAACCAGGCTCTCTGGACCACTCAAAGCTTAATACTAAACCCGTTCCATTCTCCTAGCTAATCTCCAGTCTATACGGCCCGGCACATGACTAAGTACTCTATAGTTTGGTCCGAAGTTTAAACTTCATTAACTTCACTGGTTTAACTGACTTACAGTTCCTCTTCCTCTCCAGTCAATTCTCTCTTTCTCTCTTCAATTTCCTTTTCTTTTCTCTTCTCTTCCTCCAGCCAATTAAGTACCCAAGTCCGATGATTTTGGTAACCAAAGTCGAAAGAATATTCCTGTCATTAACTCAACCGACAGAGAGGGTGAGCTTAATTACTTTCTTATTTGGAGCCCGCTACTTGCCGAGCAAAAAAAACAGACACACACACACCGTCAACAATGGCTCCGCAGAACTATAAAAATTAAGCCACTTGGTTGTCCTATGCAAATGGTATATGGTCGGTTGTTTAGATTTGTTAGCATGATATATATTTGGTTTTGGACAAGTGTTTTTTAATTAACTTATTCCGAACATACTGATAGATGTCTGAACAACTGTCTGCATGATCCAGGAGTAGCAGTAAACCCACAGTGGCTTATGTGGAAAGTAATATATACGTACACTCGTTCTATCATAAGCATATAAATGCAGTATATATGATTCAGGACAAGTAGCACATGATAATTGGTAAAATAAATATTATTGAAGCTGCTTATCCAAAATATAAAAAATTCGAAAAAGACCACCAATCGTTATTAATTTAGTTCTATGAAAAAATTTCATTCACGTGTACGTAGGATTAATGAAATCTCCTGTTAGTTCTAAGCCACTGTTACACTCTCGATAAAATAATTTTCAACCTTACAAAAAAAAAAATTACCAAAAATATATAGTCGTCACGTACGTCAGCCCAATAAATTAGCTGGTCATGTAAAGTGGATTTCATGTGCGCCTTTCATATTATTTTAAGTGCTAATTGAGCTAGCACGGGTGCTTTTATTCTATAGGTTGATAAGCTGACTGGTTGGTGCGTTCAGAAGCATCGGAACATCGAGTCAAGAGGGATTTGTTCATGAGTGTGTGCATGGTAATGGATCTCAAAGAAAGATCTCATCCTCGTTATATATATGTAGGGACGAAGAGCAACGGTGAAGGTTGTACCCGAGGGATATGGTTGAAGTGGATGAGATAATGAATTTCAAGATCAAGTTTTATACGATGTTGGAGATTCTGGGCATTTTGCTTCTTGCTGGACAGTTTTTCTGTGTCGTTCAAGGCGATGTGCATTTCTACGACTTTGTCGTAAGTTCTTACCGACCACTTTCTCAGTTTGTCCTGGTTAATCGCTTTATCAAATTTTGCTTGAGAAATAGCCATGGCATTACCTATCTTGCAGATCATGCTTTCTTACCAGTGGCGCTTCTCTTTTCTTATTAATCATTTGCAGATCATTTTTGGGGTGATTTTTCTTTTATTTCCTGTTCGTTTTAGACGCTTTATACGTGCGATCGGAATACAGTTTTTCGAATGCCGAGTCGGAAAGCAGTAGGTTATTATTAACGTCTACCGACGATATTGTTGACGATAACAAATCACCATTATAATCTCTTCTCTTCTTCTGTAGATTACGGAGAAAAACTTCACGAGGCTGTGTATGACAAAGAGCATGCCAGTCGTAAATGAAAGCTTTCCAGGGCCAGTAATCAGGGTTCACAAAGGGGATACTGTGTTTGTTAACGTCTACAATGAAGGAGATTACGGGGTAACTATTCACTGGTAATCACAGCAGCTAGCCTTTCCTCTCCCTACTCTGTCGTCAATCAGAGCTTAACTCTTCGTTTCTTTTTTTCAGATATCGTCATTCATTTCAGTTTCCATCGACAATAGAATAAACTCTAACATTCTAATTTATTACAGGCATGGTGTGAAGCAACCAAGAAATCCGTGGTCAGATGGTCCTGAATACATCACACAATGTGCGATCGCACCCGCATCAAACTTCTCATATGAGGTCATATTTTCTGACGAGGAAGGAACCCTTTGGTGGCATGCCCATAGCGATTGGACACGAGCCACTGTTCATGGTGCCATAGTTGTCCTACCAGCTATCGGATCCACCTACCCATTTCCCGAGCCAGACGAGGAAGAAATTATCGTTCTTGGTACGTCAATATGCACTTCTATCCATGCGTTGAATACAAACAACGACCTGGGTGTCTGCGCGTCCGAATAAAATATTATATGCTTTGTACCGTTGCAAACATCTGATTCGATTTTGATGAACATGCAGCGGCCTGGTACATAGGAGATTTGAAAGTGTTGGTGGATGTGGCCCTAGACACCGGTGGTGACTTACCACATTCTGAGGCTTATACCATAAACGGCGAAACAGGAGATTTTTCTGAGTGTTCTAACGGTATGTATATTTAAAAGTCATAGTTACCCGTGTATTTATAAGTTAAATTTTTAACCTGTAACTATCAAAATAATTATTTATATCCTTTATCTTTTAAAAATTATCAATATACGCCTCCAGTCTAAAGTAAGCGTTAACTCAAACGGAAAAGTTTGTAAAATGTCCGAAATGTTCCTTCAAGACAAAATTTAAAATTTTTAGAAAAAAATAATAAAAATTTAAAAATAAATAGATTATTGAATTAGAGTTTCAACTGTTTTATTAAAAAAATATTATTTTTATTTTAAAGGAATTTTTAATAATTCTGTCTTGAAAGGATATTCAGTCCTTTTGCATATTTTTTCATCTTACTTAATGTTTGATTTAGACAAGAGTGTACAATGATGACTTTTAAAAGATAAAAACTCAACTCTCATTTTGATAATGTTAGGTACAAAATTGATTTTAGCCTATAAATATGGGGTAATTAACTATGACTTTTTCTCGTATTATATGTTAGCTTCTGATTTGGGGGCAAAAGCTTTGGGAGGGGCCGCAAAACATTGTCATTTATAAATATGCGATGTCAAACATAGTTATGTGCCTTTTCAGCTATGTTTGGTTTGGTTTTGAAAATATTTTTTGTGTTTATTTATTTTTTTAGCAGGTAATATAGATTCTCTTAGTATTGATGAAAAATTTGTTAAAAGTTGTTGGAATTTAAAAAGTTATTGAAGTTTGTAAAAAGATATTAAAATTAATAAAATAATATTAAAAATTTTTAAATTTTTTTGAGACCAAACCAAACATAGCCTAATCGTCTTTTAGATAACCAAGTGGCCTCCGATTCAACGATTACCTTATTGTTTCAGGAAAAACCTACCGTTGGATGGTAGATTACGGCAAAAAGTACCTTCTTCGTATAGTCAATGCTGTCATGAATGCAGAAATGTTCTTTGCTGTTGCTGGACACAATCTCACCGTTGTTGGGATGGATGGACATTACATCAAACCGATTGCCACAGATTATATCATGATAAGCCCTGGACAAACAATGGATGTCTTACTCACAGCCAACCAGTCGCTTGGTCAGTATTATATTGCCGCTAGGCAATTTTCAAGCGAGAACGTTGCCGTCACTGGTTTTGACCACGCCAACGTAACTGCGATTCTCGAATACAGAGGCAATTACAGTTTTCCGTCACCTCCTTCATTTCCAAGTACACTTCCTCTTTACTTGGACTTCTCCGCTGCCGTAAACTTCACCAAGCACATAAGGAGCTTAGCAAGCCAAGACTACCCAGTACATGTCCCCCTGAACATAAGTACAAGAATGTTTATCACAGTTTCCATGAATTCAATCTTATGCGCAGGCTGTTCAGACGGGTCGGACGATGGAATATTATCTACAAGCTTGAATAACATAAGTTGGTTCAACCCAACTACTGACGTACTATTCGCCTACTACAGGTTCCACCTTTTCTTCTACTGTCTATATTTACCTCTCGTTTCTTTGGACAAAGCTCGAGGTCCATTATGAACGACATAATTTATGGTTCTTAATTTTCGAAATTTACTCTAGGAATTCTTGATTAATTTCCTCTTCTTCCGCTTTAACTATTGCCGACAGTGTAGGAGCTGGGTGGCCCCCAGTCCGAAAATTCGGCTGAAAAAGTACTTTTCTAGGGCAGAAATTTTTCTTCTTAAAAGGTACTTCTTCCGTTCGTAGGTCTTTATTTTGGTCCCAAACTTCGAATTTAGTGACATTGGTCCCCGAACTTTCAATCCTAGCGTCCTCCTTTCCTGAGTGCTGAATGCTTTTTCTATAATGGCCTGGCTCACAACCAGCTGGCCAGGAGGGCTGCCCAGGGTAGCATAGTAGGGTCCTTTCTTTCTGCTGACATGCGCGTATACATGGGTGTGATATCCGAGGTTTCTTTTACATAGTGATTGGTAAGAAAATTTTAGTTAAAATTTATGTTGGCGTTGAGAAAGAGGTGAATTAGAATAGATGAATTAGAGATAAAAATAAAAGTAAAATTTTAAAATATATTTGATAAAATAAAATTTTATTAAAATTTTTATAAAATTATGTTTCCATAGATCTTCCTTAATGCATTGAGGTATTGATTATCAAAAAAAAAAAAAAAAAATATATATATATATATATATATTATGCTGACTAGTAAATTTATGAAATGGAGGTAATGCTTTCATAGTATATATTATATATATATAATATATATATATATTTTTTGAAACGTATGAAAGCATTACACCTGCCATCTCATAAATTTACTAGTCAGCACTACTCTTGTGAAGCCAGCAGGCCAGTTCGTATGGAAATGAAAAGAAAGAGTAATATAGGGTAGTTAATTTCTACTTTTATCTGAAAAGGTTAACCAATGAAATAAGTTTGTCTTCCTCGACCGAAATCAGCATCTCGCTATACCATGTGCCAGTACGTACTTCCCATTGACGATGCGAGTTAAGCCCTTCCTGTTATGCAGGAATATCAGTGGCGTTTACACCCCAGATTTCCCGGACTTCCCGCCTTCATTCTATAACTTTACGGGCGATGAGTTCTCAGAAAACATTATATTAACAGTCCAAGCGACCAAGGTCAAGATATTGAACTATAACGAAACAGTCGAGATTGTATTTCAAGGGACTAACGTGCTGGAAGGTTCGGTGAATCATCCGATGCATTTGCACGGACATAGCTTCTATGTGGTAGGATCAGGTTTCGGCAATTTCGACAACGAAACCGACCCCCAAGGGTTTAATTTGGTTGATCCTCCCGAGGTGACTACCTTTGGAGTCCCCAAGAAGGGATGGATTGCCATCAGATTTGTCACAAAGAATCCAGGTATAAATGCATATTCTTCTCTAGCTGTTGGTACTGTCAATTTCTTAGCTCTTTTCTGTGTGAAAATAGAAAACTCTTTTTAAATTCCATTTGGTTTAATAATCACGACCTTCATGCATTTGAGGCATGGTGTGCGACAAGCGTCTGGCGAATGATAAATCTGAACAGTAAATATGTCTGGTCATATCATGGATCGATGCTAACATCAAATGATTTTCGTTGTGTGCAGGTGTTTGGTTTTGGCACTGTCATTTGGATAGACATTTGAGTTGGGGAATGAACACTGTTTTCATAGTAAAGAATGGAGACACTGCTGAGACAAGCATCCGCCCACCCCCTGCCTACATGCCTTCTTGCAAAGTTCCATTACTAAAAGATTGGCGACAGAACGATGACGGGTTGGACGATATAGCAATTTGAAGAAAGTACGATCTGATGTGATTAATTTGGCTTTTTTTATCCGCATAGTACTACTGAATAAGTAGACTATTGCTTTTTTTTCTAAGCGAATAAGTAGACTATTGCTTTTTTTTCTAAGCGAATAAGTAGAACTATTGCTTAAAAAAAAAACAAAAAGGAAAAGTAGACTATTGACATTATTCCCTCCTCTTATCGGGGAAGGCAATAAACTTTGATTTTATGGAAAAAAACGTTCGTGCAAGTGCAAGCCTTAAAAAAATCGACAACGTCAAAAGAGGATGCTGTCAAACTCCTCGGTAGGTTCCAAAGTTGTTTTTCTTAATTTCTTTTCTTTTCTGATGATAATCGAACCCAACACCACGTGCGTTATAAGGTTACGGGGAACGACGAGAATCACTGCTTCTGAACAAGGACCAGCATCCTCGAGGGTATTGGACTTTGGAGAGCCACCAATTCTCTAAATGCTAATCATCCTTTTAAAATGAAAAGCCAGAATTGAACCACGTGACCTGAATTTCAAATAATACCAAAACAAGAGAGCTTTTTCACTCCGGGTTGTGTAAACTTATTCTCCTCTCCATAATTACAACCAAACGTTGTGAGGAAAGGCCTGAATGCACAGATCTAAACCCAGTTTTGAGAGCTTTGATATTTCAATGTCAAAATGCTCAACATCATTGGCACGGCGGAAACAAGAGGAAAACAAGCCATGAAAAAGGACTTGGGCGGCGTTCGTAGGTCTGTGAAGTGGCGGTTTCGAAGTGTCTGTTTTTCATTTGAGGGAGACGATGCGTGGAATTCTCTAAGCATAAAGAGAAAATAAGTTATCCGTTACACGAGAATGTTATTGTTTTCTCATGTTTTGTGTTTTGTTGGTAAGGAGTGACGAGTTGTAATTTTTCTTTTTCCCTCGGCAAACGCGAGCTATGTGTTCGAGATCTTTTTGTCCTGCTCCTGTCGACTAAAATTTACTTCTCTCTCCCCCTCTCTTTTTTTAATTAACTTAATTTACTGTAGATATCACTCAAAGAAAAGAACGAAAGAGAGGCATGCAAACAGTACAGTACTTCGATTTTCGATCGAATCTTTGTAGCAAGATATTGCTTTGATTCATTGATTCTGGAGCGTTTTCCAACATAATTATCTCTATGTGCAATCAGTACCATACTTTGATTTTCGGATCGAATCTTTCTGGCAAGATATTGCTTTGATTCGTTGATTCTGAAGCATTTTTTTTCAACATAATTATCTCTCTACCCAAACAGTACAGTACTTTGATATTGATGAATAAGTATAGGAAACTAAAAATTTCATGTAGTTATTTTAGAGAATATATTTAAATAATAAAATTTTCTCTTTATTAGTTTAAGTTTTTAAGATGAGTAGAAGATTCACATGATATCAGAGTTAAGGTCTTAAGTTTGAGACCTGACTCCACGCTTATCCTAATTTCAATTAAATATTACACGTGTTGGCCTCCCAATTAAAAGAGAGTCCGACCCACACGTGAGAGAGAGTGTTAGAGAATATATTCAAATAATAAAATCTCCCTCTTTCTATAACTTAAGCTTTTGGGATGAGTGAAAGATTCACAAGTTACATTTCAGAATATAACCGAAAATTTTCGTAAATAGAATCCGACAATTTTTGTACTATTAGTGAGCCTAAAATTTTATATTTTACTTTTGTCCAAAATACTTTTTTTTAAAAACTGAAAAATAGGTTTTTTTTTTCCCTGTTATACAATACATAAGAGAGAGAATACTATTTTTAAGCATATCATAATTATCATTCCATTAAAGGAAAAAAAATGAATTTGTATCTAATCATTCCATCGGCCATGCCATCCAAGGGAAAAAAATTGCAATTCACGCAAGCAGCAAGCTTTTTAAGCATACAGATTCATTACACTTCCAGAAAAAAAAAAAAAAATACATATTACAAATTACAAATTACACTTTGCAGCAACAGCATAACCCGCATAGGTACTTGAACCCAAAAAGCATACAAATTAAACTTTTCGGCAAATATTAACCCACCTTCACCGCTAACATCAACTAGTCATACAGCAAATTAATATGACTCAATCTATCTAGATAAACTCTAAGCATCTATATTCACAACTCGAAGGATCTAAGCATATTAGCATAAACAACAAGTCCAAACTCTAAATAACAAGCCATTCTTTCATTTTTCTTTTAAGTTGCCCTAATATTTAAGTTGTTGACAAGCTAATTCCAGAATATACAACAACGTAACAAAAATATAACCATTAGACCAAGAAAAATTTAAACAACAAAATATATGAAATAAATTTATTTATTTTTGGGGTATGTAATACAGAACAGACTTCAACAAAATGACTATTTTTTAAACTCTCAACTTTTATCACAAGCCATTCTTCATTTTTTATTGGTCTTTTTGTTCTCTCTCTAAGCCTTTATTATTGCATTGTCAATGAAAACTTAACAGTTTCCATTCACGTTAAGGAAGCATTAAAATACATCCCACATTGCATGTTAGAAATTGGATTAATTTAAAAAAAAAATTTCTTGAACCGAAAGTTTCGATATTTTTGCCGGTATTTCAGGTTTCGATTCCGCTTTTAGAAATTTTCATATTTGGGATCTGGTTCTGGTACCGAAATAGGTCAGAACTGAAACCAGAACAGGAGGTTGAATAAATATTATAATAAAAAAGAATAATTTGATAAAAAAAATTATTTTAGAATTTTTTTAATCAAACCCAAAATTTTGAGTGCCAAAATCATCTGGACAGCTTACCAGTCAGCATCTGAGAAGGTAGTAAAGTGAAAAGAGGAGGAGGACCGGATGTACAAACCGTAGTGAGAGGTATGACGAAGATATCTGAGAATACGTTTGACCGCTTACCAGTGTGGAACACAGGGAGAATGCATAAACTAGCATACCTTACTAACAGCAAAGGCAAGATCGAGACGAGTGAACAAAAGGTATTGCAAACCACCGATGATGCTACGATATTCTGTGGGATGGTCAAAAGGAGCACCAAGTGTGGCTGGGAGATGAGTAGTTGTAGCAAGAGGAGAAGTAATGGGTTTAGCAGAGGACATGCCAGCCCGTGTGAGAAGATTAGAGATGTATTTGTGTTGAGAAAGAATGAAACCAGTGGTGGTGTGCTGCACTTCAATGCCCAAGAAATAAGATAGAGAACCAAGATCTTTGACTGGAAAAGCTTGACCGAGAGTGTGAATAAGCGTTGAAACAGCAGAGAAGGAAGAGCCAGTAACCACTATGTCGTCGACATAAACAAGGACATATAAGGTAAGTGGTTGGCGGCGCTAGACGAAGAGAGAGGAGTCAGAGCGACTAGCCAAAAAACCAAGCTCCAAGAATTGGGAGCTAAGCCGTGAGAACCAAGCCCGAGGGGCCTGTTTCAAGCCATAGAAAGCCTTCTGAATCTTACAGATGTGAAAGGGGTAATCCGAATGTGAAAAACCCGATGGTTGGCTCATATAGACAGTCTCAGAGAGATCTTCATGCAAAAATACATTTTGAATATCAAGTTGGCGAATGACCCATTTGGAGGAGACAACAAGGGCAAGAACAATGCGAACAGTTGTGGGTTTCACCATTGGACTGAATGTTTCACTGAAATCAATTCCGGCGAGCTGGTGGTAGCCTTTTACAACAAAGCGGGCCTTACGGCGCTCAATGGAACCATCGGCATGACGCTTGATTTTGAAAATCCACCTACAACCAACAACATTGTAAGAAAAAGAATGAGGGACAAGTGTCCAAGTGTGGTTCTAGTGTTTCATGGCTTCGGTAACAGAGGAAGGTGTCTCGGGTATAGAAGAAGAAGGGGTGACAGTAGTTTAATGGGTACGAGGAGGAGGCCAAGGTATAGTCCTATCGGTACGAATTTTGGGACAAGAGATATTGTGAGTGAACCGGGTAGAGACACGAGGGGCACATGGTATAATGGAAGATGGGTCCAAAAGTGGAGAGGGAGTAGATAAAGGCAGGGAGGCCGAAGAAGGACTAGGGGAAAGGGGCTTGGAAAGGGAGACACCAAGGCAGGTGTGTTGGCAGGTTGTATATGGATTGGGTAAAGAGATGAGGAGGGGGGCAGTAAAGGGAAAGGAAGAAGGGCAAGTAAAGACGAAGGAGGGGGTGAGGGAAGGAATGGGGAGTGAGCATAAGGAAAGCTAGTTTCATAAAAAAGGACATGGGGGTGATGTAGCTACGGCCAGTAGGAACATGATGATAGACATATCCTTTGTGTAAAGGGCTGTAGCCCATAAAGACACATAATAGGGACCAGTCCTGAAGCTTGTGGCGTGAGTAGGCACATAAGTGAGGCCAATAAGCACAACCGAAAGTACGGAGAGGTAAGTAGTCAGGTGCTTTTTGTAAAGAAGAAAGAAAGGGAGTGATTGTTAAGAGAGGGAGACGACAACCGATTAATAAGGTAGACAATAGAGACAAAAGCTTCAGGCCAAAAAGGACAAGGGACAGAGGAGTGAGAAAGAAGAGTAAGACCAGTCTCCATAATATGCAGATGTTTCCTTTCCACTATACCATTTTGCTGGAGAACATAGGGGCAGAATACACGGTGAAGAATACTGTGAGACTTAAAATATCCGTGGAGAGATTGAAATTCACCCCCCCAATCGGACTGAACACATTTAATCTTGGAATCAAACAGATTTTCAACTAACTGCTTAAATTGAAGAAATGTAGCATAAACATCGGACTTAAGTTTGAGTGGGACAACCAAGTGAAACGACTATAGTCACCCACAAAAGCAACATAATAACGAAAACTAGAAGAGGACAAAATAGGTGAAGGTCCCCAAAGATCTGTGTGCACTATATGAAGAGGAGCAGCGGAGCGAATGTGAGTAGAGGTCAGAGGCAAAGCATGACTTTTGACCAGACGACAAGCAGAGCACACAACGGGACTGGAGGAAGACAGAGGTAGCTGGAACTTATTTAGGAGAGATTACACCACTCGAAGAGAGGGATGGCCAAAACGTTGATGTCATTGATTAAAAGACGCACGTTCCCCACAAACGCAACCGGAGGAGGTGTGGAGGTGGGAAACACATAGAGGCCATTCTTAGTGGGTCCTTGAAGAAGAACTTTCTAGGTAGTAGAATCCTTAATAAGAAAGAAAGAAGAGTGAAATTCAAAGAAAACAACATTATCAGAACAAAACTGACGCATAGAGAGAAGATTTTTGGTAAGGGAGGGAACATGTAAGAGATTGTTAAGAGAAAGAGGACGAGTGGAAGAGGAAAGAACAGAATCACCGATGTTTTGGATAAGAAGAGTAGATCCATCTCCAATCTTGACTTGATCATCGCTAGAGTAAGGGTGACGGTTAAGAGATAGATTGCTTAAGTCGAAGGTCATATAGTGAGAAGCAGCGGTATCAGGATACCAAGAGGAATCAATGGGCTGATGTGGAACAGATGTGTAGTGTGCAGAAAGTAAGGGTGGAGGAGAGGCCTGAAATGCTTGATTAAAGAGATTGTGGCAGACCAAAGCAGTGTGGTTGGACTTAGAGCAGACCTAGCAGACTGGGCGAAAGTCAGAGAAGTCATGACAACCACCACGAGAACGACCGCGATGGCCTCCACGGTAACCACGGCCACGGTTGCCACGGTAACCACGACCCTGTTGTGAAGGAGGAAATATGCCAGAGTTTTGTGAAGACTGCTTAGTGGATATATTGGCAGATATATCAAGAGAGGGAGATGAGAGATTTTGTTAGTGAGAGAGCCGAGCTTCATGTGTGAGAAGGAAGCCATAAAACTCTTCAGAAAAAAGAGGATCCAATCGAGTAGTGAGGGAGGTGACCAGAGAATCATACTCTGGACCAAGACCAACCAAGAGAAAAGTAGTAAACTCAGAGATGGCTAGTGGTTTGCCAGCAACAGCCAAGGTGTCAGCAAGAAGCTTAGCTTTGTGATAATACTCAGTAATGGAGGCATTGTTCTTTTTCAGGGTAGCTAATTGATATTGAAAATGCATAAGGCGAGATTGAGAGTGAGTGGCAAAAAGACTTTCAAGAGCTATCCATGCTGAACGGGAAGTGGGGTGACCGATAATCTGAGCAATAAGAGGTTCAGACAAGGAGAAAATGATGGCACTAAGGATCAGCTGGTCTTGTTGTTGCCAAGAAGCTAAGGCAGGGTTGAGGGTAACATTATCGTCAAGAAATAGAGTAGGTTGAGGGATGGTGCCGTCAAGATAGCCATAGAGACGTTGACCACGAAAATAAGGGAGCAGCTGGGTGCGCCATAAGAGATAATTTTTGTGGGTAAGTTTGACAGTGACAAGGTGGGGAAGATTGGTAAGGATAGGATTGATTGAAGAAGACGCAGCAAGTGCAGTGGCTGCAACTTCATTGTTGACAGGGACAGGGTTGTCTGAAGCGGCAGCCATGGACGTTGGTCCTTTTACAGCTCCAATACCATGATGAAGTGTGAAAAGTCTCGTCTATATTCAATGAATCAATCTGTGTACAGTAGCATGCATTTATACAGAAGGTTGTAACAACCTTTTTTATAATTGCGGTAAATATTATCTACATAATATCAATACATGTGCGTTCAGTTATAGCAAAAAAATATTTTACATAGGCTATAGAGTAGTGCGTTGGTGTTGGTGATGTGAAGTGCGGAGGTGTCTTTTGCGTGACAGCTGTGGGTGATTCAACACCCCCACCCCCGGGGACATAGACAATGAAGCAAAAACAAAAAATGGATCAGCAATTTCCTCAAGCTGCTTCTTGACGTCTGCGGTGACTTCCCTGGAATAAAGGTTTCCTTTCCATGACGCCAAATATAGATTTGTTCGAGTATCGCAACCTACATTCACATGGAGGCTAGAGGCTCTCGAGGTTTGCCCTGTAGGTAATGTTACTAGTATAGTTACCAGTTTCATAGCAGACATGAGGTTCTTGCTGGGCTGTGGGAGTAATAAGGTGTAAGAGACTGAGATAGAAGAAATACAGAAGTATTGAATGAAACATCTTCCTTGTTCTATCTTCAGCACATAAAAATCTGAAAAGATATCGCCCAAGGAACCTGATCTGTCGTTTTTATTGTCTATGGGGAATAGGGAAACTTGTACCAAGTCTTTGTCCAAAGTTTCACGCGTAGAGGTTCACTTTTCCCACCTCTATCGCCCAGGTCAAGCTGTCAGCAACTTCATGAAGGCTGATGACTGCATGGAGTTGCTGGACTCAAAGCCAACCCAGTCTGTGGTGTATGTCTCCTTCGGCAGCGTGGTTTACTTGACACAGGCCCGAGTGGTCGAAATCGCTTACGGGATCTTGGACTTTGGGGTCTCATTCTTGTGGGTCATGAAGGCACCTCACAAAGACTCTGGCTACAAACTGGGGAATGGATTCCGTCCAAAGAGAGTCTGTGCAGAGGAGTGCAAAGACATGATCCAGATTTTAAAAAGAACATCCAACGATTAATATTTCACCACGTCATTTAATGAAACACTTGACACAAAATTGGAGCTTGACTTGACTTGTTTTGACCAAGCTAATTTCTTTCCCGACTTTTTCTCAACCTTTCTCCCGTCTCATCCTCTCGTCTTCCCCAACAAGAAAGAACAACGTTTTTCTTTCTTCTCCACTTTTAGTTTTTCTCTTTAGCTGATTGCCTACTCTTTGAACAGCACTTTGAAAGAAATCAAGATTCCAATTACCAGAGCTTTTAAGATTTATAGAGAGAGAGGAAACGAGAGAAAACAATAGCTCTCAGTTTCTTCTCCACACTCTCTCTCTCTCGTCCCAGCCTGTCTTCGTTCCTCATTTTCCTCGCTTCTATTTTATTCTTTTTGTCACTCTGACACTACAAAAAAACCAACTTTAGCAACATCGGAAACCATTGCTAAAGGTAAAAAAAAAAAAAACTGCCGTTATAACCTATTGCAGCAGTTGCGATAGCCGCTATATGACTATTACTATAGGCTATAGCAGCAATTTTCGAGATCACTGGTGAAGACCGCAATCTATAGTGGCAATTTACTAGTAGCATTTGTTACAAACACTGGTGTAGATCGATTTTTTTTTTCTGCGTTTAAACATCTATAGTAGTGGTCAAGTGACCGCTGCCTAAAAGTTTTTGCTAGCCTTTTTTTTTTTGGTATTTGCCAACATTTTTAAAACACTATTAATTTTTTCCTATATTTTCCTATACATGCTTTTTAAATCGGTAATACAAATTTATTTTAATAACCATAATTCATTGGATGTAAAAACTTAAAGAACAAAAATAATAAAACAAAATATACTTCATCATTGATTAATAATGTTTTACAACAAACACAAGAATCTCTACAAGTAATCTAAAAAGTAACAAGTTTCTAATATAAAAAACAATAAGCAAGGACTAGCTAAAATATTCAAATACAACACAATAAGCATTCTTTGTTGTACAATTTCCCTTTGTTCTGACCATATTGTATCGTGTGCTCTAGCCATGGATTCTTGTACCTGTCCAACTTCTTCCAATAGCTTTCATGATCTCATCTTTGCGCGAAATTCTAGCCTCCCTTCTTTCATTGTTCTTAATGATCCTATCATAATATGAAGGAGACATATTTAGACTTAACAATTGGGACTATTGTAAAAGAACTCTACTGTGAAAATCATATGGAAGCTATAGCTATCAGTTATATAGTTTACCCTACATCAAACATTAATTCTAAAACCCAACCAAATTCTCATGTGAATTCAGGTGAAAAAAAATCCACTCACATCCTCTAACAGCTACTCCTTTTCTTCCAGCTCTTCAACAGTCAATGGATCTCCCATCTCTAAATGTACAATACACAGTCAGAGTGAAAATTTAATTGAAAAAATTGAGTCAGTAATAGATGACTCTTTTGATGTGTTTGCTGAAATCGCCACATAATAGAAGGTTCAAATCAAAAAGAAGAAAGAAAAAAGAAAGGAAAGTTCAAAGACTTGTTTTATAACGATATTAGATTGAGTCCTGCATTATAGAGTAAAGATGATGTCACTTATCACTACTATTTACTCATCCCATGGAACAAAAGTTGGAACTGCACTAAGGCTTTAGATCAAGAAGCCTCTAAGGAAGAGATATCAGAAGTGTAAACTTTTACGAAGGTAAAAAAAGTGAACTTTTTTTACGAACAACAGAAGTGAAAAGCTAACTTCAAATTCTTTTTTTTTTTTGGTTTTTCTAGGTAGCTCAACTGTAGCTTCACTGCTATATCTTTTTTTCTCGGAGATTAGGAAATTTACAAGAAGGTGGCCATAAGCAGAGAGGACTCCGTATCCTTAGTGAGCCTTGTATGGTGCCAAGGTGAAATTTGAAAATCCCAACTGGTCCAATTGGAAAAGGAGTACTTCCATATATAAACGAAACTTGCCTCAAGGTGTTGGAAGGACATCCCTCACAGAGCAATTAAAAAGTGCCTTCGTCTGCAATATTAGAAAATCATTAGTACTGTTTTTACATGTCAAAGAGTGGGTGTTACTCCAACAGAAAACTCACAAGCATAAGATGTTTAATCAATAAAAGGCGCATACCTTCACCACCATCATCAACATCATCAACATCATTAAAATCATCTTCATCGTCATCAAAATCTACATTCTGCAAAATTGCACAGTGAATATAAAACCGACAGCAGATATATCCATGCCATTTGTATTGATTTTTCACTTCATGCTTACGTAGAAAAAATTTCCCACAATTGAATTTAAAGAAGCTACAACTAAACATAATATGAAATATAATTCAGAGTAAATGGGAAAACAAACAAATCAATAACAAAGAGAAAAGAAAAAACCCCAAAAGAAGAGAAAAGGCAAAATATGAAATCTCCAAGCTGTGCCTGATACAATCTCCTTCACTATGGCCAAGTTCTGGATTCCTAATCAACTCCATAGTGGTTCTTCTATAAAGTGGCCCCACTAGATGCCAATTGTCAAACCAAATAGAATGCATTCACCATGCCCCACAACTGATCTGATTCTTGGTTGAGCAATATCACGCAAATGTATTAATTGTCGCCAATTCCAAGTTGGCTCCGAAACAACGTTACCTTCCCAGAGCGACCGCTCCCTTAACAAATTCTTCCTAACCCAATCCACCCAAACTGAGCTGTTATCATCATGTAAAATATGCCAGAGGTGTTTTAAATTACAAGCTGGGTTCCACAACTTAATATCCGGAACTCCTAAGCCACCAGCATGTTTCGGTTGGCACTCGTTGCGGAGGCTTAACAATCACATCGCCATCCACAATTTCAGGTTGCACGAAGTTCAACTTCATCAAAGAGGTTTTTGGTGTAGGTCCTCTCTTACCTGAACCAGATGCAATCGCAGCATAGGATTTCTTACCCTCCAACTGCTTGTGGACAACAGCTTCGTCTACACCAGGAGACCGACGCCCATTAATCATAGGAGCTCTCTGTTTTCCCTATTCGCTCTGGTCTCGGATCCTCCAAGACGGTTTGGACTTGCTTCTATTCAATCTGCTCCTTAGCGTCGACCTGCCTCTGCCCATATGACTCCCCTGCTCCTTCAACTTTGCCAATTCAGCCAACATACGTCGATTCTCCTCAGCCATCTCAGTCCACTCTCTGCCTCATGAAGAAAGAATAGCCGCACCATGTGGCTCCTCCTCCGTAGAAAGACCAGTGCCCACAACCCCGGCCTTCTTCCCCATTTGGAATTGTGGCATTTCAGCCACCAACTGGTTCAAATCTCCCCCTATATTCGAACCCATATGGCTGTCAACAAACCCACTCGAAATCGCCGCTCTCACTCCCGCAGCTAACCCCAAATCTACACACAACTCATTAGCCGAGTCCAAAACAACAAATCTCCCCTCTCTCCCATCTGCTAGCTGCGGATCTGCACTGGAACCTGGGTGCATCTCACTAGAAAAATCGGGTGACTCCCCTAAAGAGATGGGAAACCACGGTCAGAGCTTGACGGCGGCCAGGAAATGAAGGTTTCGTGTTTGATGATCGACATTGAGAATTGAGAAAAATGGGGGGCTTTGATCCAGTAGCGGGAGGGAAAACTTTGGCGATAAATGAAAATTTCCCTCTCAATATTATATCATAACATAAAATTGAATTTCGTTATTACACTCTAAACTCACCTTTTTCAGTTTTTTTAATAATAAACTATATACATGTTTTTAGTATATTAAAATCAGTTGTAATTTATAATAGTATTTAAAAATCTTTATACTTAGTACTAAATACATAGTATATTATACCTAAGTACTTTAATGTATCTACCTATATACTTAATGACTAAATCATCGTCTCTAAGACCATATACTAAGTTATGTACTTTAATTATATAAGCTAATATCAAAATATCTTTTTGTTTGAAATTAAATAATATGTCCTAACTAAATAGTATTATATTAGTAATTATTCAAAATATATATGCTCATATAAGCATGATAATAGATGTTTTCTAAACTACTTAGATTTAAATAAAAATGCAATTACTATATAGGTTAATTTAAAATATATTATATAACTTCAATTTTCATTAGTATATTTTAGTCAGCAATAATTAATAATCTTTTAAATTTAATATTTATGGTAAGTAGCCACAAAAGCATATAAAGGTGAGTGATTTACGGCAGTCACTATCTGTTGCTGTAGGTACCCACGCAGCATTTGTTAAAATTTGCTAAAAAGTAGACTTAGTTGTAGCGATCACCACTGTATTGCATACTGATTATAGCAGTGTAGGCATCTGCTGTTAAATTGCCTTGGGCATTAAATGCCGCACAATGTGTGCTAAGTCAGGGCTTTGGTTTATGCCGCTAGCCTTTGGGGCGCTGCTGTCAGGGCTATTGCGTAAAAAGATCGCCACTGAGGGGGTCTAGTGGCCTAACCGGGGTTGCTGCCGCTAGAAATTAGATCTTTAGTGGCCTTTGTTAAAAACGCCGCTAAAGGGTGTCTATAGTAGTGGTTGCTGATTGCCGCTAAAAAGATCGCCACTGTAGGTGGTTTGTAGTGGCATTTGTCCAAAGTTTCTTTAGCAGCGTTTTTAGTAACCGTCGCTAAAGACTAGTTTTTTTTGTAATGTGAGAACCATATCTTTTAACCCCAACTTCATAATACGAAGAAGGCTCTCTTGGGTTTATGGAACTCCTGGGCCATAAAGAGATGTTGCACATCAGTAATCATTGGTCTGATTTTCGATTTTTCTCAGAAGCTTCAGCCTTCAACTTAAGCTTTCATTAGACCATTTTAATGTTAGTCCAAGGATTAAGGCAACCTAAGAGGGGGGTGAATTGAGTTTCCAAACTTTTTCGCTTTTAACCCCAAAATCGTGTTTGTAAAGTAAAGTTTAATTTAGCACAAATATATTAAAATAACAAGTAAATAAGTGCTAAGTGTAAGGAGTAGGGATAGAGAAGCAAACACGTGATTTTTAGGTGGTTCGGCAAACCGCCTACATCCACCCCTCAAGCTCCTTCACCAAGCCTTGAGGTTTTTCCACTATTTTCAAATAGCATACACTCTAGCTTCCGGGTGCTAGAGAACCTACAAGTGTTTTCCCGGCTTAACACTCAAACCCATCCAAGTGGTTTTTCGGCTCACCACTCACAACCTAACCAAGCTTGAGATATACCCTCTCTAAGCTTCTTCTTTAGTGAACAACCTCACTAAAGGAATCACCTCTTTTGGATATGAAGATTGAAGAATAAACTCTCTCAAAGAGTGGATATGAAATTGGAAATCTCTATCTCTTGATTCACACAAAGACAAGGATATGAAAGTGTGTTTTGTGTGAATGATATGAGAAATATAGAATATGAAGGTTTGGAATATTTCTCAAGTGATCTAAATGATATGTGGTTGTTGTGTATATATTTTAGACGTTAAGTCGTTAGGAGTCGTCTGTTAAAACGAGCCGGTCGATCGCTACATGAACCGCTTCAAGTTACTGTTACTCAATGGTCATATTGTCAGAAGCTCAATGGATCTATTTCAAAAACAAGCGGTCGAAGACAGGTCGACTGTTTCACTAACCGGTCGACCTCCTCAACTTAAGCACATGATCCGGTTCAATTAAAACCACGTTTTTTACCTCTTTGAAACACCCAATTTTAAAGACTTACTTCCCATAAGTATATGAAAGGTTTGGGAGTTTGATTGGGTGTTTTGAAACCTTTAAAAACATTTTAATCTTTCAAACAAAAGGTAAAACGGTTTATGCATGTTTTGAAAGATATGCAAGTGTGATTCATAATCCTTGTCAAAAGTGAAACTAAGAGTTACAAGGTTTATACCCTAAGGTCTTGAAACTTCACTTTTGAGCTCCTTGCATCTTCTTGATCTTCTTTCTTCAAGTCTTTGGCTCTTTCATCAAAACGTCTTTGTCTTTGAGGATGTCTGTTTTATAAACTTGATCCATTTATTGAAATCATCAAAATCTAGATTGTGCATAAAAGCCAACAATCTCCCCTTTTTAATGATGACAATAAATTGATAGTTTTGGGATGACTCCCCCTATCTTTTGCAATTGGACAAACATTTGAAACTTGAGACAAAGCGTTTGTAGCCAATATTTTTAATCCAATTTAAAAGGAGAATATATAGTCATTAAAACTATTAACACATTTCTCCCCTTTGTCACATAAAAAAGACAAAGGACATAGTTTTCCTAACTATGCATTCTAACAAAATCCATCAATGATCAAAGGGAATACAAGCATACTAAAATTAAGAAATCTCCCCTTTGTCAATTAAAAAGTGAATGCATGGATGCAACTTCAAAAATAATCTTTTTCATCCAAAAGAACAATTCGAGGCTTTCAAATGACAATCATATTGAAATGGTATAGAGGATGACTAATGGGGACTCAAGTGTCCATCGCTATTACGATAGTAGCCCACCGAGTGAGTTTGTACCAACCTCTTAGCTACCAATGACAATTTAAAGGTCATTCTCAGCCAAAAATTTAGGCTCACAAAATCTCATAAAAATTCATGATTTTGTAAAAGTGTTACCTCATAGAGGTTCCATTTTGATAAATGCAAGAAATATGTCAAAGATGAATATATTTGCATTTTTAAGATTAACATATAAGGAATCATCATTAACCAACAATTTAGAACATATTCTCAATCAAGGATGTAGAAGTTACCAAAGATTTCCCCTTAGCATTTGTCCTCAAATGTCACAAGCCTTCTTGAAGGCAAGTTTCATCCAAGTACCCTTTATTGCTCCATCCTACAAGAGAATCAAGAAACAATTTTTGGTACCCAAGCTTTCTTGGGTCCTTCGGTGTTAGCCTTGGTTCCTTTTGGAACCCATGTCTTTTTGAGAGTCTTGCTCCCAAGTTTCTTCAATGCACAATAAAAAATTAGATGCCCATCTTTGTTGCAAAAATGACATGTTTGAGTAGGTGCACAAAAAGATTTAGCCTTCACAAAATAATTCTTAAAATATTTTTGGTGAATAGAAGGCTTGTAGCCTAAGCCACTTTTGTCAAAGACACATCTTTGACTACTAAGAATGTTTTCTAAAGTTTTGCTTCCTTGAGTAAACTTCTCAATAATTTTGCTTTGAGAAACAATTTTGTTGTTCAAAGCAACTTTCTCATTTTCAAATTCTAAAGCTTTTTGTTGGAATAAATCATTTTCTAGCTTTAGAGTATCTTGCTCATTTTTCAATAAATCAATTTCTTTTGAAATCAAAATGAGTTTCTTTTTCAATGATGTATATTTTGAACCAGTTTTTCAAATTGACAAAGAAGTTCATCAAAGGCATTTTGAAGTTCAATATATGAAAGTTTAGGTTCATCATCCGAAGAGTATACCTCATCATCATTGTCCTCAAATGCCATGAGGCACATGTTAGCGATTTCTCCATCTTCTTCTTCTTTGGAGGAGCTTTCATCGTTAACATTCCATGATGTCTTTGTATTTGAGGCTTCTCTTCTCTTTCTTTCTTTTGAGGAAGTTATTGAACTTTCTAGTCATCAAGACTATGTCTTTCTTATCTTCATCCTCATTTTTTATTATGGTGGATTTGAGAGTGAACCTCATATTCTTTTTGCTCTCATCTTCATTCTCGAGCATTTGGATTTCATGGGTCATTAAAGATCCAATAAGCTCATCTAGAGGAAGCTTGGTGAGGTCCTTGGCTTCTTGTATGGTGGTCATTTAAAGCTTTACCAGCGATTATTTAGTGAAGGTTATAAGTTTGTCAAGAGAGTTCTAGCAGTAGTTTTTATGACCACTGGTGAAAATAGTGAGCTAATGAGCTATAACGGCGATCACAAACGCTGCTAAAGACCTAAAGTGCATTTGTGAAAATTTTTTTAGCACCGTTTCCTAAAAACGCCGCTATAACTCTTTAGCAGTGTTTCCCTAAAACGCCGCTATAGGTCTTTAGCAGCATTTTAAAAATGTTGCTATATCTCAATTTCTGCATTTATATATCTACAGCAGCGTTTTCTGACCGTCGCTAAAAACATGTGCCAGTATTTTTTTCTTCATGTTCTTGTTTTTAAAATGTCACTAAATCATTTTTTAAAATGCTGCAATAGATACATTTGTGTAAAAACCTGCATTTTTTTCCTGATTTTCATATAATACAAATTTGACTTGATTGATGTAAAAACATAAGATGTGTAATAAAATAAAATATAGTTCATCATTAACTAAATAACCACGTCTTACAAGTTTTGCAACAAACACAAAAAAGTTCTAAAAGTTTCTAATTAGTCTAAAAAGTAACAAGTAATAACATTTAACAACAAGTGACTATGACTTTAATCCTTAGCAACTTCAGTGCTCTAGCACCATCTGCACCAGCACTATCTACACCATCTGCACTAGCACTATCTACAATTGTTGCAATTGCAATATTGGAATATTCAAACAATAATATTTTGAACAAAGATGAAAATAAATAAATACAAACACAAGAGTTTAATACACGATTAAGGACAAAAGTATTATGACTGCATACAATTTATCTTCAACCACGCAAAAAATATGAATCCAAAAAATTTAGTAAAGAAAGCGACATTAAGCAAAGTGCAATAGAAACTAAGCATTTACAAGTACGCAAGGAACAAACTAAATCTCTGGCATCTCTCATAGATGAATAGTTCTAAATTTCGGGTATCTATCACACTAGTGCAATATCTAAATTCGCCATGTACCCCAAAACCGATTCTGTCAGTATAATTGACCACCTGCCCCCAATGGACTTCTGGCCCAATTACTCATTTTGAAATGTACCCTTTTTCTCGTGTTATTAGAAGAAGAGTATGTAAGCTCATTATGCATAATCCCAAACCCAACTTACAATTAGTCTCCAAAAATATAAACGTTATAACAACATATACACATCCAGTAACAAGGTGGACTCCCTAAAATTGACTCAAGAAGCTGGGAAAACTGAAAAGCAATAAACACGAACAAAAAAAATTAAATGAACATTATAATACGCAAAGTTCAGGTACCTAGTTACAAGATGGGTGATGTCAATATCACCACATATGCACGTGTAACACACCAGTTGAGACCAAAAGATCCACTTCTATCTGCTCTAAAATGAACCTAAATAATGTTGTGTATAATGACCTATAAAACTGACAACCCCTGCCCCACAACCCAGGTCACTCTCTCATTAATAATCAAATCATTGCTTTAGTTTGAAACACCTCTTTTTAATTAGTCGACATCTAGATGTGAACATAGTTCAGCATATGAGGATAACTGAACAGTTATCATAATACTTTTTTTATATTAAATTTACTCGTTAATTAAACAGTTTCTATTAGGATAACAAAGTCTAAACCAGCTGAAATTCACATTTAAATAACCAACAAAAAGAACAGAGAGGTGGAATGTGAAGTAAGCGCTTACATGCCACTGCCCTTGGGTTGAAAATCCAAGCTGTTTAAACTCTTCACTAGTCGATTTGCCTCCGGTAACTCCTGACTAGATAGCATGGGGTTTGCAGAACTTTTGAATAATAAAAATGGAGAGCGGTTAGCTATATTTACTTCACGTGAAAGAAAAATGAAAAATCAAAAACGAAATAGAGATATAAATAAAATAAGACCTGGCATGAGCGCATTCTCAGATATGTAGGTGTTCTTGGTGAGAACTGGAAGCAGTAGAAGGGTCAAGAGCCTGTTGATAGAGATAACAACAAATAAACAGCGGAATAATTATTCTCTCTAGATGAAAGCAAATGGAGCGCAATCTCAACAATTATACATACTTAAAAATTATCTCAAGATAATCAATCACACCAAGCTAGAACAACATAAGTAATTTTTTACTTGGAAAACTTCCCCGGTGTGAGGAAGAAAAACCACGGGACCTAGTCAAGTCAAATCTCCACTATAAACCAAATAATGGTACACAAAGTCTTCTTTAGTCACAACTAGAGGCTACAACTCAGATCTTCAAGATGATATCAATCTTGGCAAATACAACGAAAAAATAACTTTGAGAAAATACCAATAATCTGAGGTTACTGTTCACGTGTACGAACCACTGTTCCGAGCTCAAATCTGATCTTCACCGTTCAGATTATAGCCCCTTGTGTCGTGAACGTCGCTTCCAAATTTTCGCTCGATCGAACCACAGAAAAAACAGGATCTAGACTTTGATGAAACCTGGACGTGAAAGAAAAAAATTGCCTCTTTCTTTTCTTTATCTTCTTTTTAATCCATATAACTGAAAAATTCATCCTTAGGGTTATAAGTTAAAACCCTAAATGCTTTGGGCCTTATAAGACCCCATTGGGCTTTCCTTCACATAGAAGGAATAAACCCAACAAATCTCCCCCTTCCGACTATGTGGAGGAAATTGTCATCCTGGCAATTGAACAACAATCTTCAAGCTTCTGCCTTGGTAGTGCTTTTGTCAACATATCAAAATTATTTCTTTGATCGAAACTTTTGACAACCAATCTAGCCTGTGTCGTGGCCGTGAAGTGAACTCACTTTGCTTTACCCTGTAAATCCACTTGTTCTTCAAGGCTCTTTTACCTTTAGGTAGTTTCACCAACTCAAAAGTGTGGTTATCGTATAGTGACTACATCTCATCTTGCATATCCTCAATCCAGTTTGTCTTATGTTCATCTTCCATAACTTCTGCAAAACACTCGGGCTCTCCCCCGTCAGTCAATAATACATACTATTCTGCTAACTATCTAGTGGAAGGATGTTGGTTTCTGTTAGACCTCTTGGATGGAACCTCTGATGGAATATTAGGCACTGTCAACTACTCATCAGTCTGAACATCTACTTGAACCTGTAGGGGAGCATCTACCTTACCTGTACCCTGGTGGTCATCTCGAACATCATTTTCAACTTGAGTTTGCAAATTCTTCAATGGAACTAGATCCATGTCAATCAAACTATCATTATTCTGAGACACAAATTTCTTTGCTTTCTGAATATCCTGAATTGTTTGATTTCTACGAACATGACATCTCTACTTCTCAAAACTTTCTTCTCAACTGTATCATAAAATCTGTATCCAAACTCATCTTGACCGTAACCAAGGAATATGCACTGTCGTGTCTTCACATCAAGTTTGGATCTTTCATCTTTGGGAATATGCACAAATACTAGACACCCAAATACACATAAATGATTGTAGGAAACATCTTACCTATCCAAACTTGGTTTGGTACATCAAACTGTGTAGGAACGCAAGGTGTAAGATTCAACATATGAAAAACTATGATCAACGCCTTACCCCAAAAGGATCTTGGCAAATTTGCTTATGAAAGCAAACATCGCACTTTTTCAGCTAGGGTTCTATTCATCCTTTCAGCTATGCCATTCAACGGAGGAGTTTTCAGAGTAGTCTTTTGATGCTGAATTCCTTGTTGTCTACAATACTCATCAAAAGGACCAGAATACTCTCCCCCGTTATCTGTATGGATGCACCTCAGCTTTTTTCCAGTCTATCTCTTAACTAGGGCTTGGAATTGTTTGAACACAGCTAACACTTGATCTTTTGTCTTCAAGAAATATATCCATAACTTTTTTGAATGATCATTTATGAAGGTTACAAAATAACTCGAGTCACCAAGTGTTCTCGTCGTCATAGGGCCACATACATCTGAATGCACCAAATCCAATATCTCTGACTTTCTCAAAGGAGAGGAATTTTTTACAGAGACTTTGTTCTTCTTTTCTGACAAACAATGAAATGTGTATTTTTCAACCCAGATAGCAGACTTTTCTTTCCTAGTATGGCTAATCCTTTCTCACTCATGTGAGCAAGCCTCTTGTGCCATAGTTCTACTGTACCATCTGTTTCCATCGCATTAACAAGGTCGTTGAAGATCTTTGCCTGCATAATGTGCAACACAGATAACTTTTTTCCTCGAGCCACAACCATAGCCCCCTTAGTAAGCTTCCACTGGCCACTACTGAAAGTAATGTAATACCCATCATCATCAAGTTGACCTGCAGAAATCAAGTTCAAACGAATGTCAGGAATATGTTTCACATTTCTAAGAACCAATCTCATGCCATTATTCGTCTCCAGATACACATCTCCAATGCCAATGACTTTAACCAAGCCACCATTGCCCATCTTTACAGTTCCATCTCTATTACAGAAATTTTTCGAGATGTAGCATCACCACTGTCAATCTCGTCCTGTCACATACACATTTCTCCAATGCCATTATGACTGAACATCTCCAACCAGATGGACTTTACCATGGGTCTCATGCATCATTTACACTTCATCTCCATAAGAGGGGGATCCCTTTCGAGATGTAGCAACACCACTGTCAATCATCTCATGGCATGCAACATTTATCACTTCATCTTCATAAATAATGAGAAAGTCTGCAGGAGTGGTAGTAACAACTCTATCATCACCATCTTTGTTCTTGTTCTTCATTTCATTCCCTTTTTCATTCTTGTATTCTTTTTTCAATTGCCTGTAATATTTCCTAATGTGTCCCTATTTCCCGCAATGATAGCACTCAACATTAAAGAACATGTTGGAGTTACTTTTGCTTTCATCTCTATTCTTCGGACCTCTGCTCTTGCTTCTCCTCCTCTTTTCTGTAACAAGACTTCTGACTGTGAAGAGGATCCCTGTGATTTTCTTCTCATCTCTTCGTTTAACAAAAAACTCTTGGCCATATCCATTATGGTTACACCATCTGGAGCAGAGTTGGACAAAGAAGTTCTGAGCGTCTCCCACGAGTCCAGTAATGAACCAAGCAACCATAACCCCTGTATCTCATCATCAAACTTAATACCCATTCCAGCTAACTGATTAATAATTCCTTGGAATGTATTCAGGTGATCAGATAAAGGAGTCTCATCTTGTATCTCAAAGCCATCATTTGGTTAATTAGAAACATCTTATTATTTCCAGTTTTTCTAGCATATAACTTTCATAGAGTACGTGCATGTGTCTCCCTACTAATATGGTTCAAAACATTGTCATCTACCCACTGCCTGATATACCCACACACCTGTCGATGTAACAAAGTCCATTTTGCATCGGACTCAGTAGCAAACACTAGTAGATAATACTCTTTTATATCAAGAAGATCTTCCATATGTGATAATTTGAACCATTGTGGTTAACCATTCTACTCACATTTGCTTCCATAACTCAAATTTGTCAACCAAACAACTTGGCAACCTGGCTCCGATACCACTTTGTTGAGAGAGATAACAACAAACAAACAGCGGAATAATTCTTCTCTCTAGATGAAAGCAAATAGAGCGCAATCTCAACAATTATACGTACTGAAAAATAATCTCAAGATAATTGATCACACCAAGCAAAAACAACACAAGCAATTTTTTACGTGGAAAACTTCCCCGGTGAGAAGAAAAACTACGGGACCTATTCCAGTCAAATCTCTACTATAAACCAAATGATAGGTACGTAAAGTCTTCTCTAGTCACAACTAGAGGTTACAACTCAGATCTTCAAGATGATATCAATCTTGGCAAATACAACAGAAAACAACTTAAGTAAAATACCAACAATTTGTGGTTACTGTTCATGTGTACGAACCATTGTTCCCAAGCTCAAAATATGATCTTCACCATTCCAATTATAGCCCCTTGTGTCGTGAAAGTCTCCTCCAAATTTCAGCTCGATCGGACCACAGAAGAAGCAGGATTTAGCCTTTGATGAAACTTAGGCGTGAAAGATAAAAACTGCCTCTTTCTTTTCGTTCTCTTCTTTTAATCTGTACAACTTAAATAACTCATCCTTAGGGTTATAAGTTAAAACCCTAATGGGCTTTAGGCCTTATAAGACCCCATTGGGCTTTCCTTCACATAGAATGGGGAGACAGGGCGGTAGCAGGCAGACCAGAAGAGAGAGAGAGAGAGAGAGAGAGAGAGAGAGAGAGAGAGAGAGAGGGTGGTGTTCGGCGAGCTAAGAGAATTCGAAGATGATTAAGAGGTTTGGCGTGCATGGCTGGCAAGGAGATGATCAAAATTGAGAATTGAAAAAAAAGGGTTTTTTGTAGCGGGGAGGAAAAATTGAGACTTGGTACTAAATGAAAATTTCCCTCTTAATTTTCTTTTATTTTTTTCTCGTCTTAGAGTTGTGAATCAATATTATATCATAACATAAAATTCATTATGTTATTACACTTTAAACTGAAACTTTTTAGCCATCATTTGTAGAGTTGATTATTTTAATTACTACTTCATTTGTAGTTGTAAATTGTAATATACATATATTGTAGTATGGGTTGATACTAGGTGTATTAGACAAATATATAGATCATATGACAATTGTAAATTTTCAAAAAATTATTCTATTATTGACTATATGTGCATTGTGTATAAAGATATATATATATATATATGTAATTATATTGCTATTTCATTGTTATACTCTAATTAAAAATATACTAAATAAATTGAGTCTTTATATATATATATATATATAACACTGTAGTCACAATACATTATTTGCATATATTATATATATTCATGTATATCACATAACAACAAGAGATATAGAATATAAAATATTCAATCTTAAACAAATACTATACTATACACATAATATTAAAACATAACATTCATCCATACTATATAATATCTCTAATATCTCAAAATGTATGGTGATGTAAAAATATATAACACATTATACAACAACAACATAGTCACCAAGTTATATCATATAACAACTTCAATTTTCATAACACTCCCTCTAATTTCATATTTTATTAAGTGGGTCCCCTAGAATAATTTTTTTTCAAATACATTACTATATAATATAATATATTATATAACATATAAAATAATTATTAACATTAAATACTTGAAAACAATAAATAATCATATAATTGTCTATAGCAACGTTTGGTAAAAAAAAAAATTGCTTCTATAATAGGGTTTTTGTTGAGTTTTAGCAGCACTTTGGGAAAATGTTGCTAAAACTCAACAACTTGTAGTAGTGTTTTTTTCCAAAATGCCGCTAAAACTTATGCCTGTAGTAGCGCTTTGGGAGAAAATGCTGCTACAGGTATGTGAGTTTTAGTGGCTTTTTTCCAAAGTACTGCTACAGGGATAAGTTTTAGCAGCGCTTTGTCAAAAGTTCTGCTTTTAACAACATTTGTGGAAAAATGCAGCTAAAGATCAAATGTGTGACATCTTTTTCTTACAAACGCTGCTAAAGATCAAACTTTTAGTGGTGTTTTTTAAAAAGCGCTGATGTAGATAACCTATAGTAGCGTTTTTTACACAAACACTGCTACCGATTTTCTTTTAGCCTTGTTTTATGAAAAATGCTGCTAGAAGTCAAACTCTGTAGCGGTGTTGTTCAAAAAGTGCCATTGTAGATAACCTAGACCAGCGTTTTTTACACAACTGCCACTATAGAGTTTCTTTTAGCAGTGTTTGTCAACAATCACCACTAAAGGGGGTATTTAGCGACAGTTTTAGTGACAGCTACTATAGGCGATTTTTTTTTGTAGTGTTTACACTTTCCATCCCGATTTATCGATTTCTTGACATTGAACCCCTGAACTTTTAAACTTCAACGATTTGCATCCCATAGCCGAATTAGCTGTTAAATGTGACGATAAATACCCACGTGCCGTCCACGTGATTCACTTCTGCTTATTATGCCCATTTTGCCCTTTGGAAAAAATGCACATTGCACCTTCCAATTATGATGGTATTGACACTTTGCACCATGTCTTCTAATTTCGTGATATTTTCATCGATTTGCACCCCACAAGAGAATTAAACGTTAAATGCGACTGTAGATTTATCACGTGCAAAGCCTCATGGTTTAATAACACATCGACAACCGAGAGGGGGAAACAAAACACATAATCTTTTTTCAATTGGAATCGCTTCAAAGTTATAAAAAAAGAATGTCAAAGATGGAATCGCTTCAAATTTTAAATATCCAATCGATGAATTGCATACTAGGAAAGAAATAATAAACAAATAACCAGATTTGAAATAAAAAAAAATATGCTTCCTAAACATCCTCTACCTAGCAGTGAAAACAATGATTTAAAGAACTTCCTAATTTGCATTAGTGAATCACGTGGGCAACACTTGACAAATTTACTGTCCCATTTAACTATCAATTGGCTTGTGAGGTGCAAATTAAATAAAATGTCATGAAATTAGAAGATGGAGGTGCAAAGTTTTAGTACCTCATAGTTAGGGTGTAAAATGTCAGTATTCCCATAATTAGGGAGAGCAAAGTGTATTTTCTCGAAAGGGCAAAACGGGCAACATAAAGGGGAACATGTCACGTGGATGGCAAGTGCATTGTTTACCGTGAGAAATAACAGCAAATTATGGTCCAGGATGCAAATCAACGAATTATTAAAGATTGGGAGTTCAATCTGACAAAATCGATAAATCGGGATGCAAAGTATAAATGCCTCCATAGTTCAGGGGTGTAAAGTGTATTTTTCCCTTTTTTTCATTTATGAGTTTCTTTACAACATACTCAATTTTTAACTAGTATAATGTGTGCTATATATTCTTAAGTTAAAAAAAAAAACTCTTTGAGAATAGTTTTCATAATCTGAGTTGTATTTATACAAACATTTTTATATTTTATATATAGCAAAGCATTTAATAAAAAATAAAAAATAAATATTATAGTATTATTTTGCCCGCCAAAGGTAAATTCCAAACTCTGCCATGAGTGTTCGGTGTTTACTGTTACATTCTCAGTTTGGTCGATATTTCTTCCAACTGAATTAGGTCTGTTCAAACCCAATTTACAAGTTGGGTGAACCAGTTTCTAAAAAAAAAAAAAAAAAAAAAAAAATCGTCTTTCGTTGAAAAATAAAAGTCTACATCTTTTAAGATTTTATTTTTCCACTTGTAAGTGTTTACTTAGCCAAACAGGCAACCATAAAATTGCTTCGATAACTTTAAGTGAGTTTTGAGGATTTAACCATCGTTTAGTTTGGGTCAAAATTATTTCTGTCATTGAAATGAGGCTGCAGAGTTATGCTCATATGATTCTACTATGATGAATGTTATATCGTTATACTATTATCGTTATTATAACGATCTAAGGAACGCACTAGGAACATTTGCGTTTTGACTTCAAAAAGACTAGTCATTGTTTATCTTGAAGCTCCTTGAAATCATTATAATGCCAATTCTACTAAGTAAGGTTGAATGTGAGACTTGACTCTTATAGAATTAATCTCTCATTCTTTGTAAAATGGGCAACCACAATCATGCAGATCATACAAAATAGAAATTTCTCTTAACAAAAGAAGCAATCCTTAGAAAGTTAGCAATCATTATGCCATTGATCATGAGTCATGACTGATGGGGTAAAATATGGTCGGGCCAGGCCAAATGCGTTCAGATCCATGAACCCAAAGAAAGTCATTCAAGACATCAAAATCTAGAGGCCCATTAACCCCAAACTACTTCTAGGCCCCGTAGTGACTCATCGTTGACCAAGGATCAACGATATAAAGTAGTGGGCCCCTCCTCTCCTATCTACTCAGAGGACTGAGTCGTCTCACACATCACATTACGATAAGTGATAAGAGAACTCCTTCAATGGGATAAGCCATCTCCTCGACTCCAGATAAAGTTAGGACACTCTACTCCTAACCTTCTTAGGACTCAAAGTATCTTAATCTTACATCGATTGTACCTCTCCCAGATCCGTAAAAGACAAATTTTGCACTCCAATACACACAATATCCCATAAATCATTGTTGTTAAGCATTCTACATTTGATACCCCAAATCCCACATGAGGTGAAAGATGAGTTCTCTAAGGGTCAAGTCCCACATTGAGACCTTAATTTATATGTTGAACTAACTTTATAATGATCAAAGGAGCTTAAAGAGCAATCTTGACTAGTCTTTTTGAAGTCAAAGCACATATGTGACTAGTGCTTGGCATAGGTTGTTACAAATGGTATCAGAGCAGTCCTAGTGACCACCAATGTGAGCTTGGTGGGTTTTGACAAAGACATCAAGGATTTAAAGGAGTAAGATTGTGATATCTTGAATTCCACATGGAGTAGGAGATGAGAATGAATGAGAGATGAGTTTTATAACGGCGAAATCTAATATCGATACCTTACTAAGTTGAACTAAGCTTTATAATAATTCAAAAAGTCTCAAAATCGTTCTCTCATCTAGTGTTTCTTAGCATCGTCAATGACCTTCCATGTGTCAAACGGCAATAGGCAGGCAATGAAAATGACATGACAGGTGAATTTATGATCCTTTTTCTACCGATTATTTTTTTTTTCTATGAAAATTCTACTGATTATTCAAGTACTACAAGGCCAACATCTAAGAGGGAATGGCGCCCAGTGGCCAAATTGCTTCCACTATCAAGTCCTTCAACTGATCACATGCAATGTCCGTAAAAAAACTTTAGAGCACAATTTTGCTTTTCCTACCAAGAGTACGTCTGAAGAGACCCCATCAAGTACCATGTATTTTAAACTTTAAACTCTAAATTACAACAATTTAGACATTACTTAATTAATGTACTTATTTAAAAAAAAACTTAATTAAATCCTAGCCCCACTGGTCTGTTAATGATCAGGATCACAATGGTGTTTAAAAAAGAAAGAAAGTAAAATAGTCTAAAAATGCTCTCCATGCATGACCTAGGCCTTCCTGCATGTATTGCATTCTGACTTCTGTCTTCCTGAAGTTTGAAGAATTGTTCTTACGCCCATGCACGATGTATTCTATCTAACCTTCCGCTTCAAAAGTGCATGTGAAAGGTTTGACAATGTCCTTCTATCTGACCTTCCCTTTGAAAAGTCCTTATAAATTATGCATGGCATGCTGAAACGACGAAGAATCATGAAAGAGAAGAGGAATGGGGAATCTTATTAGTACCTTCAAAACAAAACAAAAAACGCCTTGATGAAAAGACGGATAATTAGATATTATTAAAAGCAGGATGACAACTTAACTTCAACGGGAGGGAAATTGTATTCGTCATATAAAGTTGTCGGAGAACTTCTGATTTTGTCGGGGAATCAACACCTAATGAAACCACTTTTCAGTGGCATATCTCAACTTACATCAGCGGAAATAGTCATAACAATTAGTTATACGTGGAATGGGATTGTAAAATAATATCGTAACGGACGGAAATTGGAAATTTCCATTCCATTTTGGTTTTGGTATCTACCGAAATGATATTTTGTATTCCAATTCTGTTTAGAATTAATCGGAATAGAATCGGAATTGAACCGGAATCCGGAAATTCCGGTTCCTTATCTGGGCCTAAAAGCCCCAGATTTAGTTTGGGCCCATTGACCCAAAAATGAATTTTTAAGTTGTGTTTTGTGGGCCAAACAACTTTAAATTAAAATTACAACTAAACAACTAAATTTCAAAATAATATTTAACTATTTTACAAAATAAACAAATTAAAATTACAACTAAACAAAAATTCCCGTCAAAATAAACTCTAAATTAAATTTACAAAAAAACTACTAAACAAATTAAATTACAATACTAAACAAATTAACTATACAAATAAGTAAACAACTAAACATTCATCAAATAATCCAAATTGAAAAAGGCAAAATTCTAAATTAAAATTACAATATTTTTTTAAATTTAGAAAAATTGTACCGGAATCGAAAATTCCGGTATTTCCACCGGAATTTCGGTTCCGATTCCGGAAATTCCCTAAAATGGGTTCTGGTTCCGGTTCCGGAATAAGCAGAACAGGTACCGAAATTCCAGTACCGGAACTTCGCCGGAAACCGGATAAATTGATCACCCTTAGTAAATTATGAGAAGGACGTCTGAGATTAGATCCAAATAAATACAAATTAAGGGCGTGCATCTACAAGATTAAGAGCACTCGTATCATGAGGAATCTAATTAAAAAGGGGTAAACTCACACTTAGCCACTTATATTTGGGTAAAAATCAAGTTACTACCCTTATTTTTCAATCAACAATTTGAAACCCATAACTTTCAAAACCTATCAATCTTCGCCCCCCGTCTAAATCAGACGTTAAGTCCGATGGAAAATTATACAAAATGACCGAAATGCCCCTCCAGGCTAAATTTTAAAAAATAAATAAAAATAATATAAAATTTAAGAAATAAATTAAAAATAAATAGATTATTGAAATAGATTTTTAATAGTTTTATTTAAAAATATTATTTTTTTAAAAATATATCATTTTTTATTTTTAATGATTTTTTAATTTTTTAGTAATTTTATTTTGGAGGGGCATTTTGGTCATTTTTCATACTTTTCTGTTTGATTTAACATCTAACTTAGACCCGAGGGGGGGGGGGGCGAAGATTGATAGGTTTTGAAAGTTATGGTCTCAAATTGTTGGATTAAAAAATAAGGGTAGCGACTTTGATTTTTGCCCAAACATAAAGGCTAACTATGAGTTTACCGTAATTAAAAATCTAAAATAATTAATGTGTACGTGTTTTTACTAATTTAATTAAAAAAATTGGATGGTATCTTTCTAGCTCTCTCTTTGATTCAGTGGCATATCCTTTCTTTTCTCCTACTTCTTCTCTCTCATCTCTTGGGTGATTAGATCCAAATAAATACAAATTAAGGGCGCATCATGAGGAATCTAATTAAAAATCTAAAATAACTAATGTGTACGAGTTTTTACTAATGTAATTAAAAAAATCGGTCGGTTTCTTTCTAGCTCTCTCTCTTTATTTCAGTGGCATATCCTTTCTTTTCTCCTACTTCCTCTCTCTCATCTCTTGGGTGTTCAAACTTGGTTAAAAGTTAAAAGCACACTAGACTTTAATTTAAGCCTGAGTATAAGACTTCACTTGCACTTTCCTCCACATGTAAGGAATTAACCCAATAAATCTCCCCCTTCCGATTATGTGGAGGAAGTCGTCACCCCAGCAATCAAACAACAATCTTCAAGCTTCTCCTTTTGTAGTCCCTTCGTCAACATGTCAGAACCATTATCATCAATGTGAATATTCTCAAGTTTCAGTAACTTAATTATCGTTCAACGCATCTATGATCCATTGGTATCGAATATGAATGTGCTTTGATCTTGTATGAAACTGAAATTCTTAGCATGATGAATAACACTCTAGCTATCACAAAACAATACATAACTTTGCTATTTGAAACCAATTTCTCTCATGAACTTCTTTTGCCTCTATCTTATAAAGGGCAATACACTTTTGAATTCTCAATTGCAAGGCTACAACCATACCTGTTAAAGTGATCAAATAAACCGAAGTAGACTTATAGGTATCCACATCTCCTACCATGTTTGCATCTGTGGAGCCAGCTAACCCTGGTTGTCTATTTCTAAAACCAAGTCTCAAACTAGTAGTGCCTCAAAGATATCTCATGATCTACTTAACTATATATATTCCAATGCTCTTTTTCTAAACTAGACAAGAATCGTTAACTACACTAACTACATGGGCAGATCTGATCTTGTGTCACTACAAAAGAACTTACTTTTAGCAGCTGTTGGAAAACACTCGGAAAAGTTAAAAAAAAAAAACGCCAGTAAAGTTTCACCAGCATCTTTTTAGCGACGTGTAAACGTTTTTATACGCCGCAGTAAGTACGTACGTAGGGTAAAAAAGTTAGCAGCGTTTGTGAAAAACCTGGTGAAACTCAATCTTTTCCCAGCGCTTTCAAAAACGCTGGGAAAAGTATAAAACAAGGATGACAATTCTTCACAAAAGAATCGGGCTCAACAATTCTTCATGGGCTAATAAGAAACAACGACGACATTACTTTTTTTATGTGTGGGGGGGGGGGGGGGGAATATGATTATCGACCCTAAAATTCGAATCTACGACTTCCTCATTTAACAAATGTTTCAGAATAGAGATCAACCAACACTGCTGTTAGATGAAGAAACCTTGTTGATTTTGTCGTGAACAGGCAGTTGACTGTATTGGTTCTCCGGCCAGCAGAAGTTCAACCTCAGTGGAAAGTTGGATTGAGAACATAGAGGTCAGTTAGGATTCTTTCAGAAAATATTTTTAGCATGGACAGGTTCCCGAGGCTGGGCTTACTTTTCAAACCCTGGAGTCCCCTGGCTCCATCCTTCTGACCATAAAGGCAAATGTCGGGTTGAGCCTTTGATTATATGAACTCAAATTTAGGCCCAGGTTTCGAATCCCCACTTGCGCATTAAATTTTTTTTAAAAAAAATCAAGAAAATATGAATCAAAATTTTTCTCCCCATACAACTTTCGGTTGGCCGTTGGCGTCGTTACTTTCATAAATATTTAATAGAAAATTGAATTCAAAAAGCTTTTTCAATAATACAAAATATTGAAGAAAAAAAATTAAATCCAATCACCTCCAATTTGAAAATAGAAAGAAATATATATAGCTGCTTCTTCCCTAGCATTAATCCCGGTTCTATCCTTAATATCTGGCTGCTAGTTAGTTTTGATGTGGAAGTTCCTGATGCCACGTCCTTCAGTGGCTTATGTAGAAAGTAATATATACGTAAACTCCTTCCATCATAAACATGATATATATGCATATGATCCAGCAGCACATATTTTATAAATTAATGTAAATATTCTTGAAGCTGCATATTTCAAAAAAAAAAAAAAAATTAAATGAGAAATCAGAGACTAATCCTTATTAATTTGGTTCTAAAACAAATTCCTTCACGTACACGTAGGATTAATGAAATGATCTCCTGTTAGTTCTAAGTCCCAGTTAATACTCTCTCTTGATGAAATAATTTCCAACCATACGGAAAAATGCAATTACCAAAAATAGTCGCTGCGTACTTCAACCCAACGTAATTAATTAATTAGTAGGTCATGTGAAGTGGATCACATGCGCGCGCGGCTTTCATATTATTTTAAGTGCTAATTACTTTTATTCTTAATTTACGTCAATAGGACTGGTTGGTGCAAGCGTTCAGAAGGGCTTTGTTAATAAGTGTGTGGTAATGGGTCTCAAAGAAAGATCTCGTCCTCGTTATAAATGTAGGGACGAAGAGCGAAACGGAATTATTTAAGACTCTACGACAACAACTGAATCTAGAAGGGGGTGAATAGGTTTGCAACTTAAACTTTCAAACTATTCAAAATTTAACAAGTTTTTCTGCACAAACTACACAAGAGATTAGTAATTCAATACACACACATTTTACAGCAATGCAAATAATCAACAGACAGTAAATCAATTAATTTCGAATCTATATCAAGATTCTAAAACCAAGAACATCTTGAAAATTCAGCTTGTAGTTCACGATTATTAACACTTTAATCAAGAACAATATTAATAGATCAATCACCACAAAAAGACACAAATCTTTTGGTTACGAAGAGAAAATCTCTTGGAAACAAATTCCAAGAGAAAAAACTCTCCAGGCCCGTAGGCCAGGTAATGATTTCACTAGCTTTTCAAACTCGAAATACAAGGTGATCCATAGACTCAAGAATACCCAACATCCTAGTCTAACACACTTGTTTTCTTACCGAACTACACCATTCGGATCTGCTCCAATGCAGGGATTGAGAACCTCTCATCCATTCAAAAAGCTAACTACCTTTACCTAGCTATTCATACCTTGCTGTCCTCCATTGCGAACTCGCAACAACCGCAAACGCATGAACTTGGCACTTGGATCTTCAAGATTTCAGCAACCTCCGAAAGTCTTGAATCTCTTTTGGGGAAATAACCAAGGTGATCAATCTATTGAACTAAGAATCCTAAAGAGAGGGGTTTTATCTTCAAGGCTCCATTCTCAGTTCATACACACGAAGGCTCAGAAAAAAGGGGCAGAAATATTCAAGAGAAAGTTTCACATAGAAAGCACGGTATTTCTTGATTTTTCTAAGCTGACTTTCTTAATAGAATGAAGGGAGTTATAAGCTCTGGGTGACTCACGGTTTAAGTGGAGGGTTTAGGGCTTTTTGGGTCTTTCATGACGTCATCCATTTAGTTATAAACGGACTAACCAACTTCTGTTACTGCAGTGTCCCCAAATCGTGCTTCTGTCTGACTTGCGTCTGACTTCCAGCTAACTTGACATTTCTGGGTAAAAACTCAGCTTTTTACTTCTATCTTCAATTCTTCATAGAGGTTTCGAAACACCTTAGTATCTCAGGAAATAAATTAAATTACAAGTGAAGTATAGCCAACTAAAATATTCCCTAACAAACAGTGAAGGTTGTGCATGAGGGACAGAAGAATTCCTTCTTGGTTGAGTGGATGAGACAATGAATATAAAGTAAGATGTTGGAGATTCTGGGCATTTTGCTTCTTGTGGACTGCTTTTTTGTGTGGTTCAAGGCGATGTACATTTCTACGACTTTGTCGTACACTACAGAAAAAAGCACCTATAGCGGCGGTCGAAAACCGCGCTATAGGTGCCAAAACCGTGCTATAGCTATAGCGGCGATTTTTTAGACCGCCGCTATATCAACGTTGGCACTATAGAGCGGTCACACAGCGGCGGTCGGACCGCCGCTATAGAGCCAACCGCGTTTACAGTTTTTCCGCGGACGTGCTGTAGCGGCGGCCAATTGACCGCCGCTACAGATTGTAGCAGCGGTCGGCTATAGGGTTATAGCGGCGGTTACATGACCGCTGCTATAACCCTTTCCGTTGGTTTCACCTATAGCGGCGGTCAGTGACCGCCGCTATAGGTTTTTTTTTTTTTCGATATTTTTTTTTTGGTTATATTTTCCTACCATACAAATTTTGTTATAGATTTTAATTGATTAATGCAAACAAAGAAAAAGTGCAATAAAACAAAATATATTTCATTATAAGCATGTCTTACAAGTTTTACATCAAACAAAAATAAGTTAAGGGCATTTTCTCAATAGACTAAAAACTAACAAGTCATGACATTTAAGTACAAATAACTCTAAATTTAATCCTCTCCACCTTCAGCACCATCTGCTCCTGCACTTTCTGCGTCATCGGCATTGTCTGCTATTACAATAATGGTGAATGAATAAAAGAGCTTAGTAATACTTAAAATTAAATTAATAACAGTATTCATTTATGTTTGTATCTTACCAACACTTGTTTTCCGACTTGCATGAGATGATCTATGAATTGCTGGTGAAACGTGATTGTTATTGGCAACATCTTGGTATTGACGTTGCTCCTACAACAGTTAAACAAACATTAATTAACTACGAAATATACATAAATAGAATCAATAGTAATACTTGAGGATAAGTAAATAAAACTTTTACCCAAGCTTGTGCATCATTTGTATTGTAGATTTTAGCGATGCTACTTCAGACTCCAACATCTGAACTCTATTTTCCATAAATACGGCTCTTTCGTTACTAGAGGATGTCGGCTAGGATCTTACGTTGGTGTTGGTAGGATGAGATGAAGGAGTTGGTCCTAATCCAACGGCGAATGCGACCATGTCGTTCTGGACCAATCACTTGTGCATATCGGTCAGATGTGACCAACCGATGCTGCCATCACTCTAAATTGAAGTTTGTGAACTTCCTGAATCGTTCAGTCCAATCTCCTCCATTCGCCTCTGAGAGAATACAACGTACAATTAAATTTTGAATTAATATTCGCACATTGAAATCCATACTATTTTCTCTGCTACGTCCGGATTTATTGGAGATCCGTCACGCATATGGACAGTTTTATACTCATCGATTGATTGGAACTTTTTGTTTTTCCTGCATCACAAACACGAAATGATGAAGTAAATTTACAAATAATATATGGTAATGACTATCTATACTATTGTAATATATTAAGAAAGTACTACATACCAATTCGTGAGCATAACGTGCGAAGCTCTTTGATCCTTGCAGTGTGGACCGTCGTTTGGAGCGATCTATTTTGTTTTCCAGCATGACTTCGATGCTACATTAACATCAAGACAGTTAAAATTAATAAGAAGTTATATTCATAAAAATTATAATACAAATAAATAAATGTCATACCCGTCCTGCATCAGAATACCAAAAATCGACTAATTTGCAAAATTGCTCCAAATTAACGTCTGTTGGAGCATTATTTTTCACATACTGAGGCGTAAAGGCCTCATCAAAATATTTATGCTTTAAACTACATTTGTAGTTCCTCCATTTCTCTCCTAAATCTTTGAGGAACCAGCTCTTGACAATATCCCCAATGGAGGCTCGGGGATTGTAAACCGTTTCTGCAAAATATACCCAAACAGTTAGGTGCGTCAATTATTAAATTCATGTAGTTGAATAACAATTGTGACAAATAACCAAAATTATACCGTCATGAGGCTCCAATAGTCCTCTTTTATTGACAATGGGACTTTACGCCAATCCGCCGCATCTAGGGGGATTTGATTCGCAACACGGGCAACACACCAGTGAATTTGTTAAATATTCCCCCTTCATTACCCAATGGCTGCCCATTGCCATTGAATTGTACTGGAATCAATTCGTCTTCCTTCAGATTCCAGACGTCCGTCATCCGCGTGCCGCCACGCACTTTCCGGACTTCAGTATCACCTGCACATTTAGCATGTGAAACTAAATTGAGTAACATATTAAACTTAGATTATCTCTATTGTGGTTATGAACATACCAATTATTTCATTATCGTTCAAAGATTGATCAATTGTCGGACGATGGCATCGTAGCCTGTTCTGAAGGATGCGCAGGTGGCTGTGACGGCGTTGCTTCTTGTGATGCCGTTGCTTCTTGCGATGGTGGCACAGGTGGCTGTGATGAAGAAGATATAGTCCTGAATCTCTTCCTCGTCATTGTACATATACAATGTATTGACATGCATAAAAGTGATTTCAGTAAAATTCAACAATACAAAACACATTTCCTTAAACAAAACGCAATAAAACGGATATATCGTAAATCTGAGCATGTAAGAAAAAAATATTTCAATTAAACAGAGACATATTTGACATACCATAGGAAATTCCTGAGGTATATCTAGTGTTGTTCCTTCCACCTCATTTCTAAACCACGTCAAATCATCGTGTTCATTTTCGAGGATTTGCTCAACGAAATTTGCTCAACGTTGAAATTTTTCAGGTTCACTTTTCATCAGTAGGTCATTGTTGTCTATTTCCCAATTTGGATGTCTTTCATCTTGGTCATAGGTCTTGACAACTACTTCCCAATTTGATGTCTTTCATCTGCTACATAGTATACTTGAGATGCTTTGGTGCCAAAATGAATGGATCATCGCTTAATTGATCTCCAGTATGCACTAAACGCGAAAAATTAACAAGTTCGAATCCAAACTCATCAACTTTATATCCCCTACCAATAGCGGTATCAACCCAATCACATTTGAATAGTACAAAACATTCTTCACCAAAATAGTTTAACTCAATGATACTTATAATTCGCCCGTAATATGTGGTGCCCCCTTCAACAGTCACACATACTCCACTATTTTGAGTTGTTCTTCCTATTTCATTGTCTTTTGTACAAAATTTCACACCATTATATACATATCGGCTAAATGATCTAGCTTTGGGGTTTGGACCTTTAGCAAGCGATCGAACTCTATTTGGAAGTTGATGCTTCATCATCTCGTCCATATTTTGTACCTATTTTCCTCGAACAACAAGTCAAGATTAAACTAATTGTAAGTTTCAAAGTAATCAGCCAATACAAAACATTTTAAACATAACACATACATAGTTTCGAAACCAGTCACAAAATTCATCCCTATGCATCTTATCGATGACATAATCTGGTGGTCGACTACTACGATTTCTTGCCTTCAATCGCTCCTTATGCATTCTACACATCGACAATAGATTCTAAAAAATTAATTTCACCATCGATAAAAACATGTTGAATGAAATAGTTAGAAGTGTAACATCACTTACGTGCGAATTTGAATTAACTCATCGCAATTAAAAAGGATATATCGATGAGCCCGCATGCATGTTTTCATATCAAGACGAACAAATGATATTCCTCCCATAATATCGTCTACATTTCTTGGTGATCTATTAAAGATCGTTGGGACTGATTCTAAATATCTTGAACAAAATGTTAAGCATTCATCTGCTATATATCCTTCAGCAATAGAGCCTTCAGGTGCGGCCGTGTTGCGAACATAAGATTTGAAACGGTGCATGCACCTACATCAACAATATTAGACTTTATTAAATAAAACACGTGCAAAGAAACGTGATGTAACATATCTCTATAATTATATTACCTTTCAATAGGATACATCCACCGAAGTTGAACCGGTCCACCCATCTTACATTCTGCAACTAGATGTACGACCAAGTGCACCATAACAGTAAAGAATGCAGGCGGAAATATCCTTTCAAGTTGACACAATGTTATAGGGATTTGAGCCTCAAGTCGATCTAAGTCCTCTATCCGTAATGTTTTTGAACAAATTTCTCTAAAGAAACATGACAATGAGATCAAAGGAGAACAAACCATGCTTGGCAATGATCTTCGTATTGCAATAGGCATCAAATGCTGCATCAAATGTGACAGTCATGACTCTTCAAACCTATGATATTACGTTGTTGAAGCTTGACACAACGTGATATGTTCGAAGCGAAACCATCCGGAAATTTCGCATTCTTTATCACTTTTAGAAAGCATTCTTTCTCTTCGCGAGTCATTGAGTAGCAAGCACCAGGCAAATGAACCTTTCCTGCATCAGTGATCTTTGGATGGAGATCATGTCTTATTCCATGCTTTGTAAGTCAAGACGTGCCTTATAGTTATCTTTTGTCTTCCCGTCCACATCTAACAATGTACCAATGATATTGTCCGCTACGTTTTTCTCTATATGCATGACATCTAGATTATGGCGTAACATATTATCCTTCCAATAAGGCAATGTGAAGAAAATACTTTGCTTCTTCCATACACTTGACTCAAAATGTAAAGTACCCTGTAATTCCCTGAAAATGTCATCACCGGTCATAAAATAGGGTGGTGGAGTCATTTCATAAGTACCGTCAAATGATCTTTGATCTCTTCTCCACCTATGATTTAATGGTAAGAAACCGTCTATGCCCCATGTAGCAAAATTTTCTACCATTATCGTGACCAAGTCTGATACAACATGGACATGCAAGACGTCCCTTTGTACTCCATCTAGAGAGGTCACCATATGCAGGAAAATCGTTAATTGTCCACATCAATGCCGCACGCATCTTAAACATATCTTTCGTAGCAATGTCATAAGTATCTAATCCAACATCCCACAACTCTTTTAACTCTAATATCAATGGTTCTAGATATACATCTATCTTGAAAGAAGGAGATTTCGGTCCAGGATAAGTAATGACAACATTAAAGATGAACGTTTCATGCACATCCAAGGAGGCAAGTTATATGGTACTAATATTACTGGCCATGTGCTATGACTAGTGCTCATGTTTCTAAAAGGATTAAACCCATCCGCTGCTAACTCAAGCCTAACATTACGAGGATCATAAGCAAAATCAGCATACTGTGCATCAAATGGCTTCCAAGCTTGACCATCGGCCGGATGCCTTAACAACACATCATTTGCATGTCCATCGTGATGC